>PRKT01000173.1:792062-852540 GCA_003671525.1 Saccostrea glomerata | reverse complement strand
TGTTAAACCGTCAGGGCCAGGTGATTTATTATTCTCCATATCGCGTAGCGCTGTTAACAATTCTTCTTTTGTAATAGGACCTTCACAGGTGTTCGAAAAGTCGCTATGTAATTTTGGTATACTTTTAAGGAAATCATCCGCTAAACACTGATCAATGCCTTCGTCCGTGTATAATTTGGAATAAAAATCTTTAAAGGCTGCCAAAATGTCGCCGGAATTTGTATATTCTTGGGAAGATTCACTTATAATTTTTGTAACAGTTTTTTTCCTGGCTCTTGAAATTTCCTGTTGAAAAAAGAATTTAGAAGGTTTTTCATCATTGTCTAAACTTTCAGCTTTTGACCGAATTTTTGAGCCTGTATAATTTTGGAGCTGAAATTCTCTAATTTGACTTTTGATTTCCTTTACTCTATCAATAAACTGACCAGGATTTTTACTTTCGAAATATTGTAGCCGATAGTATGACTTTTCCATTTGCCGTAAAATATCACGCTTTACATTAGATTTCTTTTTACAATAATGAATAGTAAAATTCTTAATTTGATCTTTCAAATGGTCCCATAATTCTAAGTATAAATCAAACCCATCAATCAGTTCTATCCAATACTTCGTAAATTGCTTAACAAAAGTTTTATCTTGTAACAATGAATTATTAAATTTCCAATAACCTTTACCAAAATTAATTTTCTCAGATACCTTAATTTCTAAAAATACAACATCATGGTCACTATGACCAAAAGGAATATTTTTAACATGTACAATATTTTTAGATAATAACTTTGACATATAGAATCTATCCAACCTACACGCTACAGAAGAAGAACTCCATGTAGTGTTAATAACATCAGGGTATAAAAATCTATAACAATCAATAAGATGAAAATCTGAAATTACACTTTTTAAAATCAAACTACCACTTGTACCAGCTTGTGGATTACCGCCTATCTTATCTAATTTTGTATTTAAAACACAGTTAAAGTCTCCCCCTAAAATTAAATGTTTATTACAAGTAAGTATAGGATATAAGTCTTCAAAAAATGCCGTCCTTTCGGAATCAATAATCGGCGCGTATATGTTAACTACTCTATATTGTATATCATCATAAACTATATCTATGTAAACTAATCTTCCGTCCATATCAAAATGAAATTTACTGATTTTAATGTCTTGATTAATTACAATAATTCCTACCCCTCTACTATTTTTTGTACCAAAACTAAAATAACATTTTTCTGTATTAAACATTGAATTTATACTTAAGACGTTATTCATGTTTGTAAAATGGGTTTCTTGTATTAATATTAAAGATAATTTATGATCCGCGCAAAGTGAAAGTAATTCATATTTAGACTGGGCGTTTAAAAGGCCTTGAATGTTTAGTGAGGCGATTCTTAAGGTCATGGTTAAGGTGAGGTTTAAATCTAGGGACGATTGAGTGAAAAATAGACAATGGGCCGTGAGTTGTATTTACTTAACAAAAGGGAGAAATCATGGAAAGTATGAACGAAAAAAGAGTAACTAAGAACCACAAGCTGAGGAGTAATTCTAAACGAAATACAAATATAAATAACGTAAAACATAATACATGCACAGAAACAAAAATAAATAACTGAAAAAACATGAAAATAGGAAAAATAAAGAATAACCAAGGAAATATTAATAATAACTAAAGAAATTAAACATGTGAAATAAATAAATAAGATCAAGAAACCAGGAGAAAATCTCCTTAAATTATAATAATTTAGAGAAGTCCAGGGACGGTCCAGGTCGAAATACGGGGAATTACACTTTTTCATAGTCCTTTAACGCGCGTGTATTGTTACCGTAAAGTCACTCATGATCCCTGCCGGTCAGCCCTGCTGGGCTCGGAGGAGAGGGGACTGACGGGTTGGTCCTCGTATGGCGCGACCTTACGTCTTTTCTGTTTCCCCGACACCAGGGTGAAGCTGTCATCGTCCTCGCCGTCCTCGTCCACCATCTCGCAGTCCCCCCAGCTCGGGGAGGACACCTCAGTGCCCCCCTGAGACAAGAGCTGAGTCCCGCTCAAGATCTCGTTGACTAGCGAGTCTTCCCCAGACTCCCCTCCAGAGGGAGGGCTCTCCTGGCCCCCCTCATCTGTCTGTGGGGGGTCAACCGGTGTTGACCCCTCCGGAGGAATACTAACATCCTCTGTCTGGGCAGGGGAGTCTGAGGATTTCTCCTGGGGCTTTCCAACAGCCCCACTGTCCTGGGGACTCTCCTGGTCCCCCCCAGACTTGCCGACAGTCTGATCTTCAGAACTCTCCTCCTGAGCCTTACTAACAGGCTCAGGATTCCGGGGCCTGCCAACAGCCCTGTCTGTATTTTGAGTCTGAGGCCTGCTAACAGCCTGTGGCTGGGCTGCCGCCGAAGCATAGCTTCGGAGCCCAGCCATCATCCTCATCCCGTGGGTACATTCACCCCTCAGGTGGCCAACCTCTCCGCATTTGAAACATACGGGAGGTCGACCAGGAACCACAAACAAGCATTTGTTACCGTAAATGGATGTAAGGTACGGTATGTGTTCCTGCTCTCCCTCCCGCATGGTAATCTGGGCTGCCCTTACCCCTGTAAGGATCTCACCGTCTTTTATGAACTCAACCTTGTCCACTTCACCATATTTCTCTAAAACACGGCTGATGTCGTCGTTTGGCACCCATATGGGCAGCCAATGAATTCTGAAGTTTACCCGGATTCTATCCGTCGCCTCCAGTCTGATCTTAAGGTTCCTGTCTGGGAAGATGAAATTTTCCCCATCATACTTATCTACAGGCTCTCTGTTGTCGAACGTCAGGAACCATGTGTCCTGCCGTTCCATCTGCCAGATCCCGATTATAGAACGTAGGCTCAGGAATTCCGTTACAAAGGATGTTACGTCCGTCTGGTCATCTTCTTCTGGGTCGTTTTCTGGGTTAATTTCAGCGTGTGCTCCATCACTACACCTTTGGAATTATCCAACACCTCCATTGTGAAAAAGGGTCCCCGGGATCAGGGTGCCCTCTGCACTAGTCCAGGATTTTGAAACATTTCCCACCATCCACCCTGCAATGTTACCCTAGCTTTATATACAATTTTCTCTTGCGGCTGATTCTAAGTTGCAAATTTTGCATAATGTCAGTTTCATACAAAGTTCGATAATCAAATTATGCCCCTTTGAACAACGTAGACAAAATAATTATGCAAATGTTCAAGCAAAACTAATGAATAATAGGCTTGTATACTATATAAGACTAGAGAGTCAATCACGAAATCAATCTGGTCTAACACATTTTTTGAGTTTATCGCCTGACGTCACGGCGTCGGGCACTACTAAGGATCAAAATTTCCTAGGTGCGAAGCTAAGAGGTCACAGTTAGCCAGCAAAATTATGTACATGGCGATTACCTTCGGATTTTGTTACATGCGTTTCAGCAACAACAGTCAGCAGAAAAATAACCAATTTGCTGATACAATACATTGATGTATTTATTTCCTTTAGCTATTAGCTAGCAGATAGATACATGTATTTCATGCGAGTTCTTATACGGACATGTCCGTTTGACCTTTTTTCTGCGTTTCTATACTACTGGATTAGTTCGTTTGTCTTTTATTTAAGGGGTGACAAAATCATTTCGCGCCAAAATGTCACGTGTGAGTTTTTGCGCCCTTTTCCTGGATTATTCTATTGGATGGAAATGAAAACTGCATGAATGATATAAAGTATGTTCGTTTTTGTCGGAATCATGGTTGAGCTGTGGAAAAAAACATATCGGTGATATTGTGAAAAAAGAAAAGAACGATTTGATTGCTTCTTTATTACGTTAGCATGTGCGGTAGGCATCAAAAACCAGAAAGTTAATTCGATCTCCAGACAAGGTACACAAGATAGCAAACTAAATGGCAATCAAATCAAAGTATCCAATCCCAGGCTTAATTTCAGATGATTGACAGAGGTTGTAAGACCAGGTAAATTAGAAGGAGGTGCTTATTTCCTCTCCCTTTAAGAGGATGCACTGGCCAAAAATACATCTGATAATACCCCCTTCCCCTCCAGGTTTCCTCCTACAAATCAGAGTATATAGACTCATGAAAGTGTCCTATCACATTTCAGGATTGAGAAAGTTTATTACTTTTTTGCTCTTAGAAATATTTTTGATGTGGATCCCTCATCCCTGGGAAAAACTTCCTGAATCTGCGCCTGCATGTCGCCATTCATATATCGCCGTCAAGTTTGTTTGTATTGGGACCACTTTTATTCTTTATATATGTCAATGATGTTGCTGAAAATTTGTCGACCTTAAGCAGATTGTATGCTGATGATAATTCTTTACAGAAATGTTCAGAAAATGTACATGATATTCAATTAGGATTGAATAATGATTTAAATCAACTTGAGCGGTGGTCTAAACAGTGGCTATTGAAATTTAATCCTACGAAAACCAAAGCTGTATTTTTTAGTACTAAGAAAAATATAGATTTACCATTGCTCAAATTTCAAGATTGTGACTTAGATTTTGTATCATCACAGAATCACTTAGGTGTTCTCTTCTCAAATGACCTCACTTGGTCAGCGTACATTGATTCTATCGTGGCCAATGCATATAAAAAATTAGGTCTACTTAAAAAACTGCAATTCAGGGTCAGTGCTAAAACTTTATCTCTTTTATATACTACTTTTATAAGACCTCGGTTAGAATACGCAACTGAAGTTTGGTGTGGGTGTTCTAGTCAAGATTCCGAAAAATTAGAAAAATTACAACTTGCAGCGGCAAGAATAGTCACTGGGTTAACTTCATTAGCATCGCGAGATTCTCTTTATTTTGAAACTGGTTGGGAACCACTTGCTGTAAGACGAATTTCCAGAGTTAGAACAACTATGTATAAAATATATAATAACATGGTACCCGGGTATCTGAAAGATATATTTCCAAATATTCGATCACACGAATCAAATTATGTAACAAGACAATCACAAAATTATTGCATCCCTAAGTGTAGATTAAATATATATAAATCATCATTTGTTCCAATAGCAATAAGGGAGTGGAACTCTTTGTCTCTTGAAACACGACAATCTACTACTATAGGTTCCTTCAAAAATTGTGTAAACTCTCAGAGAACACCCACCCCGTCCTTTTTTACTTTTGGTGATCGTTACTGGAGTGTAATTCATACTAGATTAAGACATAATTGTGTTCTAAATAAAGACTTATTTAGATGTAATATTATTGACAGTCCATTATGCACTTGTGGAAAAATAGAAGACGCATATCATTTCTTTTTCTCTTGTACGAAATACGCTGCTCCAAGAAACGACCTGTTCAATGCTATTTTTAGAATGATTAACTTACGTATTGTAGACACTCATGTTCTGTTATGGGGAGACAATTCGATCAGTATTTCTGAAAATGAAAGTTTATTTTTAAATGTGCAACTGTTTATCAAGAGATCTGGTCGTTTTTGAAGTATTTTGATTCGTTTGTACATACTACATCAATTTAAATTTTGTACATGCATTACCTATGTTAAATAATCTTATTGACCTTTGGTTTCCAGTGTAAATTAATTTTTGAACACAACTTTGTGTAATTAATTGTTATAAAGGAGAGGACGTTCTAAGTATTAAGTACTTGTGTCCAATCCTTTTGTTGTAAGATCTTAACAATAAAATATGTTCAAACCAAACCAAGTTTGTTGGGTCATTAATTTAAGCATATAGGGCATTGGCGTCGGAAGCAAATTGAAAGGGGGGGGGCTAAGTGTAAAAAAAAATTGTACCTTCAAAAAAACCTGACAAGCAAAATAAAAAAAAAAGAAAAGGAAATGTGCATTTTCCAAACACGAAAATCCTATTTCGTGAGGGGGGGGGGTCGAACTTCAGTACCAAAATTTTTTCCTAACACTACCACTTTCCGCATTTTTAACCTATACTAAGGCCTATCTGTGAGGAGTGGGGGGAGGGCTAAACCTACGAAGATATGTTCCCCTAGCCCCCCCCCCCCCCCCGGTTCCGACGCCTATGTAGGGCTTTTAAATTATTTATCCCACGTTTCCAACAATCTTTGATCGAAACTTTGGCCTACCCAAGAAACTATTAAACATATTCTGCATGTTAGTCATAACCGTAAGTAACCATCCCAAATGTCTTTTAGTTATCATATTGTCTTCCTCAAAGCCTAAGCTGTATGCAGTTGAATCTAATTTATGTAACCTTTACATATAGCCATGCTGTCCAGCATTTTAAATCAATTACATGTACATTAGTTTTTCCCTTATTTACTTCATCCTGTAAATCCTTTTTTAGACTCGCGGAGTGAGGTGTTCATATTTACGTCGCGGGTTCGAATCTACAGTGGAACATGAACAGTATAGAATCTAATGATTCCAACTATAGTAAAAGGAGCGACAGTATAAGTAGTTTTGACCTAAAGATGTCGCTTCAGAAATTTATATGAAAATTTAGCTGTTTCCAACAAGTCCGCGTTTTAAAATAAGGCATCTGATAAACAAATGTTTAATTATCTGGTTAGTAGACTTATCAAAAATGCATGTTCTAGGACATATTTTATCAAATGGAATTTCTGTGATGCAATTAATAAAAGAAATGCATAATATTTATTATAGCTTAGTAAATGTTCATGAGATCAGTTTAGGCTGATTAAAAATATAAAATACAATTTTATTTTCTTTCTTATTTGAAATATTTCTTGAGTCTTTTGATTATGTTACTATGATTAAAATGTGTAGAAATGCTCCTAGTATCTAATTGTCATTTAAATTAATTTTAAACAAGTAATTGTGTATCTCATAACTTAATTATTTCAATGATTTTTCTTCATGACTTGACAAAAACGAACGGTGATCCATTTCAAGAAGCATACAAACAATACAAATCTGTTAAAGTGCATAAAACAGGGACTTCTGGAAATTTAAAATGTAGGATATTGCATAACTGCTCGTATATTTTCTAGTGAAAGTTTGCCCCCAAAAAAATAAACATTCATAAGTCCATTTAAGAAATATTTATTTGGAGATGAGCAAATAAGTCATTTCAACTGCTATATTGAGCTTGCAGAGTATTTATTTTAAACGAAACTGTTGATATCTTTGTATCATCAGCTTGTTTGTCAATAGGTTGCCTTGTTTAAGAAATATATCGTACATAGAGCATGCTCTAACTTTTTGAATGAACTGATAGCAATAACTTTCTTGTGCAGTGATAAAGGTTTCCTGTTTAAAAAATAAATAAGGTAAGTTGATAAAATAAAAGTTGATCTTGAAGTATTGTAGTTATAGGTAAGTATTCAGGTTTTTTTTTGGTAAAATATCCAAATTTGAAACTTATGTGTTAATCATTGTGGTATCTTTTGTTTCAAGTTCACTTTGATATATCGTAAATGAATAAATTGAGGTAACTGTCGTTAATTGATAATGCTTCGTCAATATAATAATCTAAATATTAAATTGAAAGTGTAGTATTACGACAATTTCTTTATAAACAGATCAAGTTTCAAGGTTCATGTATTTCTCTCCAGGTCTATAAAAAGTCACAAATGAAAAGAAAATAACATTTTTATTGATAATTTATAGTAGGGATCAAAATAACAAAAATAAATGCTTAAGTCCGGGAAATTAAATAGGAAATAAATACTAAAAATTGGAGAGAGAAAGCTACGCCCTGCGTCCGACAAAGTATCAGAATCAGAAAAAAAACTGAAAATAAAGGCTAACAAGCTCTAAGAAGTACAGTAACTGTAGATCACTAAGTTTTCGGGACACCTTATTTTTGCTAGAGTCTTTTACTCTTGATAATCGAGACGAAATTTTCCCGAATTGTGGTAACCGCCTTATATAATCCTAAAAATACTATTTTACACAAGAATTTAATTTTCGCGAGAGCACTGTCTCACGTAATTACGCGAAAATAAAGTTATCGCAAATAAAAAAAGTGATTTATAGTATGTATAACATCTTCAATGTATTACTTTTATGTACTTTGACATCAAATTTAAATTACTTCTTTTATTTTTCAATGATTCTGTTTAAATCAGTCATAATCGATATTCAAACATTCATTATTAATGATGTTTGGTGATTTTTCTCTCATCTTAATGCGATATTAACGGAAATACTTGTCATTTTTTGTCATCGCGGATAACAATGTTTAATATTGTTGTAACATCTGTTTTAGAGGTACTGTGACGGAAAACAAAGGACAATGACAAAAGTAAACTTTTTGTGAGAAACGTACAATTTTTAAAAAAAAAATAATTCTTGAAAGTCTTTGATTTCACAAAACTAGAGTTTGAAATAAAAAAAACAAAATCTAGTTTTATACAACCTTTGTTTTTCTGGCATTAATATTTTACATTCTTTTCTTGCTTTACAGTGCAGTTGAGTTTTATAGACTTTGCTTTATTTATTTTCTCATGAAACGTTTATTTTATAATGTAAATATCTTAAGGTATTCAATGTATGACAAGGGGATTTGAGAAAAAAATGAATTGTTTTAAACTAGTTAAAAATGCATTGCCAGATAAGGATGAAAGTGAATTGAACCAAATTCACATGACTGATAAGAAATAAGAAGCAGATTGTTTGCACCTAAAAGTTTTTGCAGAATTATCTGCCCTTGAAGAAAAAAAGAAAATTTTAAATTTTTTCAAAATATCTGCGATTAATGATCTATTTTAAATCATATTTTAATAAAGAAATAGAGAGTTTATGCTATGCATATTTTCACTATAGATGTGTTTGAATTTCACATTATGTTTTACAATAATTAAAGCAGAAAAAATTCAATTAATAAAATATGCAAAGTCCATAGACATCAATGTAAAATTTATGGTGCAATAAATTGGACAATAAAAAAAAATAAATTCCTTTAGTGGAGTAATTTTATTTCATCAGACCTTCAAAATGCTACCATGATTAATCATTTCGGACCAATCATTTAATAGGTACAAAATATGGTTTTTATACATTGAATATCTTAAAAGAAACATATTGATTTAAATTATTGAAATAAATAATTGTCACAAAATATAATGTGCATGTTTTTTGTGTTAGTATTTGATGTGTGACATTTAACAACACATTAAATGCAAAAACAACATTGCACATGCAATGAAGCAGAAATATGGATTTTTTCAAGTTTATATTCTCATCATAAAATTTGTCTTCACATACATGTACATTTTTTTCTAACCGTTAAGTTCTTTTCCAAAATGAAGTGCAATATCCCACAATTGCTTCGAGTAATGTTTCACTTCTTCGTCAGAGGAATTTATATCAAGCATGCCCGGAATAATCACCAACTCTGTTTTTTCTGAAAGTTTGGTACACTGACGGAAGCGTACCTGATATTCCTTGATTTTTGACACCCCAACACGCATTGAACGCCATACTCCCTCGTGAATGTTTAGGTGTCTATTCCCATAAATACATGTTTCTTTTTCTCTTATAAATTTAATGTCATCTGAGGTTATGTCATAACCTTCATTAGTTTTCACAACGTGTTTTCCAATATCAAGAAGCCCTTGGATTCCTTCCATTGATCCAATGGCTTTTCTATCCAACGATCTAAATGACTGTATTTTGCATCTTACACTTACTTGATTACCATTCAATGTCCTTCGTTTTGGCGTGAGAACAATTTGATGCATTAACCATTTTATTTGAGGAGCACTATAGCTGATGCAATTCATATGCTCGTCTAGGTCACACATTCCCTCGTTTGCAAGTCTAACTTTCACCTCTTTTTTTGAATTAATCTTCTCAAAGTTTAGATTAAGACACTCACTGAAGCTGTTGGAATGTCCAGTTATCGGAAGAAAAGCAAATGAAGAAGGAATACGGATGGTACCCCCTCTCTGTCTTCTTGATAAAAGTTCTGAACGTCTTTTTTCATAACTTTGTAAATATCTGTTCAATTCTGATATTGTCATCATTTGTTTATCTACATTCATAACATAAAAATTGCCAAATGAGAGCACTATTGATAAATTTCCATGGAAAATTGGGTTATATTCATCCTTGATTTTTTCCCATTGCATGGAAAATGTCCTTTCAAAATCAATACATGTAGGCAATTCGGATGCATGAACTAGGCACGGAAGATAACGAATTTCATTAGTGTGTTGGTTTTGACAGGGTCCACTCCACCTGTCAAAAGTTAACTGCTCATCACGGTTCGAGCAACCTTCAAATGAAATAGAAAACGTCTCTTCCACTGTAGTTTGGCCACGTTCTCCAGTGGTAATGCTTTCAGATTTTTTCAAAAAATCATGGAGGGCCTTTCGAAATCGTAACATTTGAACTCTTGTCCCATGTGCATCAATTTGTATGGCTTTAGTTTTTCCAACCTCTACTTGATGGAAAAACATATCTGCACCAGTTATTTGAGACAATTTGTATTTTGCATAAGCAGCGGCATAATGCATTATGTTTAATGACTCAGATGAGAATTTGAAAGTGTCCCATACCTCAAACTCAAATGTTTCATCTTCATTAAAATATTCCACGGATAAACAACGAGCTATTTTCATGTATTCCACCAGGCAACTCATAACTATTTCGTCTGAGTTTCTAATAAGCCATTTCAGAGAACCTTCAGGCAAGTCTTTACAAGTAGATATGTTTTGTATGTACACCCTTATATTTCTCAAACAGTTAAAAAGAATGTGTGCCCCTGAGAAAGTATTAAGTATTTTGCTCCTTAAAAAGGATTCCTTTAAAAGCAAAATTGGTAGTATGTCCTTTATGACATCAGGGGCAATTTTCGGTAAAATGTGTTGCATAAAATAATCGTACAAAAATTGGGCTACGTGTCGTATAATGCATTCGTTCTTTTTAAGAAAGCAACTGAGAGATCTGCTCAACTTAATAATCCTTTCGTCAGCTGTCAGTCTAACGATTCCTATCTTACTCTCTCCCAGCTTGATTTTGTAACAGAGATCATTTTCAAATTGATCATTGCTTGTACTAGAAGAAAGAGCTCGCATGGTTAAAAGAATTTTTTCATAGTCCTCACTTTGAAATCCCAAAACTACATTGCAGTTTTCAGGTAAAACAATACCATTCTCAAATAAATAAATCCATTCAAAGTAAATGGACTTGGGAAACGTTTGTATAACTTTGTTTCTTAAACGCTCCATCCAATAAGATGCCATTTTGTGCTCTTCCTCTTTAAGTTTCCAACGACGCTCAAGGGATAAATCAACTTCCTCAATAGCGGTGATTTGTTTCCGTCTTTTCTGTGTCTTGCATAATATATCGGCGACAACCCAAGGAAAACTAAGGAACCTAGGGTTTGGCAAAGTGTATGTTACTGTATACCATGCAGAAGCCTTAAAATACAAAGCCTTTTCGAACTCTGGATTTGTTTTGTTTTGTTCCCCACCAAATTCTTCAAAGAAAATTTTTCTTGTTCTTTGCATCAATGATGAGACTTTCTCGAGGACTATTTTTCCAATCTGAAATTCTTCGTCTTTTAAGCAACCTCTTTGACGTTTCAGTGCTTTTATGGACCCACTGATTGCTTCTACTTCGTTTTGTAGTCCATACATATTCATTATTCCCTGTAAGTTTTCATTGTAAATTGTTCTTTGTAAAATAGCATCTTTGAGTTCGTCGTCCGTTAAAAAGGAAACTAATTCATCATCAATTAGTAACTCGGGTCTATCTTCTATATCAATGTTTTGGAGAAATGATTGACATTGATAGAAAAGTTTTCCAAGAACTTTAGAAGAAAAATACTGAATTTTATCTTTTTTACCCATAAAATGTGGATATTTTTTCGGACGGATATCATTGCGTACAGGTGGACATTTCCCAGTTTTTGGAAAATCAACAGCATCGGAGTGCATTTTAGCTAACTCAATACAACGAACGGAAAATATTCCTTCCTGTTCACTGTCTGCCAAAGCAAGATGGGCATTAGCTATAATTCCTAAGTCATCATTTTTTATGTAATTTTCCAGAAATTCAGCAATGTCTGACAACTCAACGTCTCTCTCCAAATGAGTTTTTTCTGTTTTAGGAAATTTCATTGGAATTACATTCTCAAACGTGGAAAGCCGTTCGTCCCAGCATACGAAGTACTCGTCACCATCAAGGTCTGATCCGGACATTTCGTCAGGATGAGGTCTCGACCCAAGCTGAGGGAAAACAATGCAGTCTACCATATGGCTCAGATGAGGAATACACACTGCTTCAAATATCCGGATATCTCCTGGATGGAAGCATGGATTTTTTGTTACCACTACTCTACCCAAAACAAGTTGTACATCCATTTGAGGATGATTCAAGTCCTTTGAGAACTGAATAAAAACTTGACCATACTTTAGTGATTGGGTTTCATCTGATGTGCCCATCATGTACCGACCTTTGTGTAGAGGAATCTGAATCCTAGACCTCCTTTTCAAATCAAGCAATTTCTGCTGGAATATTCTTAAAAGCAGTGATCTAAAGAAAGGTTCTCGAACAAAGCTTATCCCCTTGTCGAACAGTTCTTGGAAATTTATGTCCATCGTTAACTACAAAGAACAGGAGAACAATTAATATACTAGTTATTGAATTTTTTAAAAATATATTATCCTGAATAATAATAATTAATGCATTTTTTGTAAACCTGACATACAATGGCTTTACTTCGGACGAGCACAATGTGAAATTTAAAAGGATTCGGTATTTTTATACGTTTTATACGTTTAAAGAAAAAAGCATTATTAGAGAAAATAACATGAATTTAATAACATAATTGATTGAAGGAATTTTGATACTAAATATCATACAGCTATTTGTTTAATATTCTAATCTTCAGGGTTATAAAGACAATTTTTACAAATTACATATGTATGCCCATTTTATGGATGCATTTTTTTTCTCTCGATAAACCTCCAAAAAGAAAACAAATAACATTAGTAAATATTCTGAAGCATAATGTTTTTCAAAACGATAGAAAGCAATGTGGCCATATTTATTAGAAATGAATACATCTCTTCACCTGTTGTAAGCTCTTCAGTGCTTTATCGTTGTACAGTAGTATATCCGATAATTCCATCAACATCGATTCTTGAAGATCTAGGAAGATTTCATCTTGAATTCCAAGTCCTGATAGCAATGTTATAACTTGTCGGTTAAGATGGAGTGACACTGTCAAAAAAATTAATAAAAGATGAAAGTTGTAATACGTATGATTTAATTTAAACATATGGTATTATGTAGCAAATACAGAAATGGATTAGGCAGCAAGAATACCCTATATAAGTCCTCTTAATGTTTAAAAACATAAAGCAAATTACCTGGACGAGTAACCTGTAGCACCTCTAGACTTGTAGATCCACTTTGAAATTTTCTCATGCTCTCTCTCATAACGAGTACATTCTTTTCTCCAAGAGCCGGATCTAATGCAACAATGCCTTTACAACCACCATAACGAATTTGGAAAGCAGACGGAATGTATTTCATGTTCATTTTCTTTGCAACCTAGGTTAAAAATAGTATGATATATAAATTCTTATTGAAAAACTTGGAATAAGACCAATTTTCCCTTTTCTCCATTGAAATTCTTTTATTACCTTTAAAGCAAGGTTCCGTGATATCTTCCCAATGCCATCGGTGAAGCAATACCCATTTCTTTCTATATCTGCTTCATAGTGTAACTCTCCTTGGCCTACCCCGACGTTCAACGTATGTTGAGACGCTGAAAAACAGAGTCCAAAACGAGACACGTAGGAGGCAACACATCTCTCTTTAGACAGATCTCCAGCCCTTTGTCTGATGCCGTCTGCCGTTATTTCATCATACGAGCTGAAGAACCAAAAGCTGTGTTCTCGAAGTTGACTGTTTGAACATCCTAAAAATTCATAATGTCGATTATGTATGATAATTCCGTCCACAAAAATTCGCTTCATGTCCGCCAATACTTTGTTTAGAGTTTCAGACTGGGTCTCATTGAGTTTTTGATAATCCTCATCACGGTAAACAAGCCTGATAAAATAGTCTTCGTTATACTGGCGCAAAATTCTATTTTGACTTACTAATTCCTTTGGCAGGAAAACACGTTTCGTCGGAGTAAGCAAGACGCGTCTAACCATAGTTAAATTACCAGGAATGTCATTCTTATTTTCATTTTTAGTTATATTTGTCATTTTTATTGCCTCACACAACTCACTAATAAAATGAAAGAAAGGCTTCTCCGCAATTAGACCTACCATATTATGTAACACTTCTGGAGAATTCTGAAGACTGATGATTTTCTCTACAACAGCTTTGGTCAAATGGTCCACAACTTTAAACCCCTGTGAACACAGAGATTCCCACGCATAAGCTATTTCGAAGCTTGAGAAAGAAACATCCACCATTTGCTGAGAATCATTAATTGTCACATTAGTGTAAGCAACAAATAGACCTACATACTGAATATACCAAAGTATCCTGGGTATCAATGGGTTGTCTTTTTTCAGCTTCAGACAAAAACAGCTCAACCACCCAAATTTTTTAAATTGAAGGTCGCTGGCTGGTAGTCTTATTTCTGTTATATTACCAAACATGAACGGGTGCCTAGCAGAGAATACTTTTGGACTATAATTCACATTGAAGTAAAAAGCAACAAAACTACTTTGTAAGTGTACTATAACATAATCGTGCAGAAACTCAGGTGATATGTTGATGTCAATTTTCATCGTTGAATCTTCAATTAGCAACAGAGACTTGTCTTGTTGGAATTCAACAGAAACTGCTGTTTCCCAGTGCTTCATAAACTTAGTTGGCGAAGTCATGCTTCCTCCAAGAAATTCAATCTCTCTATGAATCCCTCTTGTTTTTGGTGGAGGCATGTAACCCTGTCTTTTATGCGGAATGATTTGGAACCAGGGCATATTTTCTGCCGGCCCATCAATCGTCTTCCAGAACTGGCACATACTGTCTGTTAGTTCATCACCAAGAGACGATTCAATTTTCATTGACCAACTAAGGCAATAATCACCATATGGCGGCAACGCATCTGAAATAATGATTTGCAATATGCCCTTACATGAGCTTTTTTTTTTTTTTAAATATTTGGATAAATTAAGAATATTAGTACTAAGTAAATAATATGCAAAATAAGATAAGTTATTCTAGATGAATATCAAGTCGAGGAGTCACACGCAAGGTAATTGAACAAAAAGTGTCAATAATGAGCAAACCACTAGAGGGTTGAACTTATTGCTCATATTTGAAACTTTACTGCGAAGGCAAAATATAATATAATTTACTACAAAAGAACACATATTTTGTGGGTAACTAAGTTCTTTGTTTTGTCTTCTAAGGTTTCATGGACATTAAATTCCATAAGTTCCATATTTCATTAGTAATCCTTTCTACATATAGTCATATAAAACTGCTTGTTAATAACGATATAAATAAAATTAAATTTCAATACATATTTCGTATTCAGAAACGGAAAATGCACTTGAACATTATACATTATTAGATAAGCTATAATGTATACAAATATCAAACTCAAATCTTTATACTCAATTACATATGAAAAAGTTTATAAAAAATCCATAAATACATACTACACGTACAAGTATATTAAAACTTACTGATTTCTTCTTTCTTTGATTCAACGACGTTGATTGTTCTAGGTAACTTCATAATAAATTCCGTCACCGATTCCTCGCTTTTAAGATAAAACACATTTACGTTAAATTGTTCTCTCCTTCTTCGGTTAGTGTCGCTGCCATCTTTGTTCTCCGCCATCTTCAACGAATTTGCCTTTATCGTTCATACATCTGGAGACTTTAAATACTGATCATGTCTCGATTATCAGGAAATATAGCAAAACTTTATCTTTAGTTAATCGTTATCAGGCATAATATCAATTACTAAGAATTTAAAACGAAACTTAATAATTAACTGAGTAATACATGTATATGCATATTTACACGTATGACTTTTAAAAAATACAAATATTAAAACTTCTAGGTCAGGGTATCGATCGCGATAAGCCATACATGAGACTGATTTTTTGAAAATTGATCGGAAGTTTATCTGTGTATGTAACTGCTGTATGATTTTTTTTCTTCTTTGAGGTTAAAGTTAGAATACAATTTAACTACATGATCAACTGAATTATTTAATTAATTGAAGAATAATAAAGATCTAAATATATTCATGGAATGAGATCAAAATAAAGACAGAAAAATGTAAATTATAGGGTTTTTTTTAATCCTAAAGAAATTGAAAACTTTTTTGAGATTGATAAATTGGGGTTTAGATACGACAAGTAGGCAATATTTCAGCCATATTTTCGTAAGAAATACTTATTGGACAGAAATAGCTAAAATTTACATTTTACAGTTTCTAGTTATATACATGTATATCTTATCTAGCTAAACATGATCGGAAATATATACATAAACCTAGTTGGGAATGTTTAAAATCAAGATTCATTCATTATATCCTTTAAATCGGTTTGTTGCAATTAAGCGCACACTAAAGCTTTATGCAAATAAACATGTCTACTCGATTTAAATAACTTGTATTTAAAATATCGCAAAGACATGTCGAATGCTTTACATTTTATTTACAGCATGATTATAATATACTGAAAGGAAAAAGAAACGCAGGGTAAACTTTTGAGGTGAATTAAATTTGTTTTTCTTAAAAATTTTTTTAGTTTTCCTATCTAACTTTAAAAATCATCTTTCAAAAAGATATAACCAAATTCTCATATGATTTTGCGTAATCATTCATGAGTTATTGAAGCTCTAATGACGATACCCCCCAAAAGGGAAAATCGAAAACTCTCATTATCTTCAATATCCATCTCGTGCATCTGTCAGAGTCTTATTTCTCCTTTGCATGGAATTTCATCAGAGTGTTTATTTTTCAAACCCTGGCTATATTTAGCATGGGTAACCACGCAAAAAAATTAGTCAAACGGCGCGCGCATGCGCCAGTGAGAGGAATACAACAGTAAGTTGACCGGCTCAAAAAACCAAATTGCTGAATTGTTTTCTTTCAAATTTCGTATGAATGTAATGATTATAATCGTGTACACTAGAAATGGCTGTTTTTGTGGTAGTAAGGTGGCAATTTAAGAGATCGCAGGACGAATAACCCGCTCGTTACATGGCTCTGTTTCGCGTTAATGTCATCGTCACGGTTGATTGAAATCCATTCCAGACCCTCTCTGACAACGGCTAAAAAGTTTTATGGGGGAAAATTTACAAGAGACTGCTAAGTAAACCGTTGTTGCCTTTTTCATTAATTAGGCAATTCGAAAACAAGACCCCATTGAACTTCCGCAAACTGTGCCAAGATTGCAATAAATTCATAATGTCTCTTACTATTGAAAAACGATGTCCATACCTCATATGCATCAAATAATGCAACAAGATTTGTGGACAAACACGTCGTAATCAAATTGCACGTGTTTTGGGCTTTTTAGCGTTTTCCCTACGTGACGTCATAAATTTTACGGTTGAGTAATTCTGAATACTGATTTTGATGCACAGTAACTAAATTTCCCATCTGACCAATTTTCGTAATTTTCGGTCATGTGGTCAAATTTTTATCGACAATTATGCTACCCTGCGTTTCTTTTTCCTTTCAGTATATTTAAAAATAAAGGATTTCCAACAGACATACAAGAGGCATTTAAAATCTGTTCTCGTAATACTATGCCAGCCCATATTCCAAAACACCAAAGAAACAATAAAACAAATTAAGTCCGATCAACAGATTGGTTCAAATTTGTTCAATTATATTTGTCTTCTTGTTTTTGTTCATTCAAATTTATGTAGCAGTAATAAAGGGTGATATTTAGAAGTAATATTGCGCAACAGAAAAATGTTTAGCTTGATACTGTCTGATAACACATGGATAAAATAGTATTCGTGTCATAGAAAGACATTTGTACTTATTTGTCTTATGATAATGTTAGAGGACTGGAAAATGAAAAAAAAATCCCTTGACGGATTTATTTGGTTGAATTTAAAACACGATATTTCTATTTCTGTTTGTTTTCTCTGTGAAAACTCTATGAAAGTTAATAGATTTGATGTTCTAATAATTCCATCAGAATTTAAATTAGGCAGATCGGTAGGTCAGGAGCGAAGGAGTCCTAATATGCATGTAAATTTCGTGCGTGACTGTCTTTGTGTCTTAAGTTTAAGAGGCCTGTTGCACATGTAAATCTTGTGTGGCTGTGTTTGTGTTTGATGTCAATGGGCGAGGGCTACTGAATTTGACATCGGAGGCCTCATGGATTTAAATCTATTAGTTTACATTTTTGAAATATAATTTACAATTTTATTTCATGATAAAATAGAAGTATAAGGAATCTGTCTAGTTAATAAAGAATGCCAGGGACATCAACGATAGTTGGAAACGTGGGATAATTTAAACATAATGAGCTTTGTGTATGTTACATTTTTATACACGTAAAAAGCATTTAAATTTACCCAAACTTAGATAATTATATTTAATACAATGAATGAGTGCAGAGATTATATCATAATTATATATTACAATCTTTGAAAGATATATGATGCCTAAATAGATCTGAAGTGTTTTAAGAACATATGTGATTGACCGATGAAGATTACTTTTTTTATTGAAATTTTCTAAAACCCGTTCATAGATTTTTAAAGAAAGAACTTATACTAAGGTAGGTCACTCGTCAACTTTTTGGAAAAGTTCACGCAGAGCCTCTTACTTCAAAACTCTTTATCGAAATTAAATTTTTATAACATATTTAATTTCAGCAACTTTAATGTTTTAACATTCAACAAAAAAACTGATCAAAAAGCTACAAAGAAGCAATATTTTTTAGGGACTATGTTTTGTAGTGGAAGGATATTTAGCAGATAATTCTGCAAATCTGCACATTTATTACATTTAATATCTTGGACTTTTAGCCTCACATACTTTTACTCGGAGAATATTTTCCATTAGGATATTGCTAGGAATATTGAATATAAGTCTTAATTTATATTTTTAGAACAAGTTTTACACCTTCCTTCAACAAACTTTGCCAAAAAATGAAGATATGTCAAATAAGTCAATATAAAATGAACACCATTTTTGGCCTGAAAATCACATATTTTGACCAATATTTCATAATTAACATAACTGACCCCAAATTTTTCTTTCATTATTTTGAAGTACTCGAAACTTGTGACTGATCATCACTTAAGTCGTAAAAAGCTTGATATAAGAAAATGTTTTATTACCTATTTAGTTTTTTTAATACTCCAAAATATGTTACTTTTTAGTGCAAAAATGTCACACAATAATTTTGGCGCATTGATTTGCAAGATTTTTTCAATGATAAATTTTATTCAAAATATTTTACGTAAAATAAGATATTTTTTGCCATGGTTACACCTGATAAAATATAATAAATGTTTCAGTAATTAATCAAAGAGTCAAAATTTGAGTGCACAAAGGTCAACTTCATTGTACCGTAGATCAGTAAGATGAATACTGATTTTGAGTCACTCTATATGAGTACTTATCCAAAATATACTTCTCAATAAACCCTTGATTAAACAAATTTCAAGAGTGACATACCTTAAGGTATTTTTCATATATCTTTCAAAGAAATATAGACCTTATTTATTAGAAAATCTTTACTGCAAAAGAAGGAAATAAAATAAAAAATGAAAATAGATACAAACAAGTCTATATCTCAAAATATAAAACATTATAGAAAATCAAATTGACTGAAATTGGAAGCATACATCTTATAATGATGGCAAACCAAACGTATCATAGGGGCTCCTTGATCAGATGAAACTCAGAACTTTGGTCTTGCTCGCTTGCAGAGACCATCCCATTTGTCATATAGTTTAGTTTATCAGTTAATCAACTAACATACACGTCTAATTAACCTTAAACATGTATTTGACAGATATGTCTGATTCCTAGGCTTGCTTTACATGCCGACTTCATTGTCCTAGGATATGTTGAATTTTGATGATTTTTTGATGACCCCAACCTATTTTTGTCTTTTTGTTTTTTCTTGATTATCTCTACTTGCAAGGGGACTTGGTCCTTCATTTTAAAAAAATTAAGCTTACCCTTACCCAAGGATGCTTTGTACCACGTTTAGTCATAATTGGCGCAGTGATTTTTGAGAAGAAGTTGGAAATGTGAAAAGTTAAGAGACGGACAGACAACAGGTGATGAGAAAAGCTCACTTGAGATTTCAGCTCAGACGTGCTAAAAAGAGATACAAAGCATGCTAATTAATAACAATTTTGTGAGAAATCTAGTATTGGATATTTTTGAAATCTTTTATTAACAACTTCAATAAATATGTTATCAATAAGGAAATATTTTATCGTCAAAATAAATAATATAACATCTTATATTCCAAGTGCAGTTTCTAAAATTGAAGCATTAAAATCAAAACTGGTCTCCATAATCACAAACATCCAATCTGCATTTTGAAACACTCGTTAACACAGTTTGAATTGATTATTAAGAATTATTACAAGAACACTTTAGCTGTCGGTGTCGCACATAAATAACAGCAATATTTTCAAGTCTTTAAATATATAAACTATTCTTATTATAGTTACATTTATAAGTTCTAAATTTGGTCGAAAACTCATCGACCGTCCCTCTTCGAATCATTTGCGATTTATACACAGAGCCACCTCTTACATGTAAAGACTCCTATAAGGCGATGAAAAAATATTTAGAAAATTACTGTACAAGTTTTATTGTGTGTGTGTGTGTGTGTTTATAAATTAGGTTTGAGAAATACATTGCTGTTTGGACTAATTATTTGTCATTTAATTTGCATCAATTGTTTTCTATTCTTAAGAAAGGGAGAAATATTTGTGAGAAGAAGAAAATGTAAAATGCTTAAAAAAGGCACCATACCATATCACAATATGGGACATTTCAAGCGCAGTCGCTCTGTCAACAAATTTTTTAAACAAATTCAACAGACAATTAAAATTTAAAATATTTCTGATGAATTCAAAGTTGCAATATTTTAGCGTGTATTTTATACTGTCCATAAATTATAAATGATACTTTAATTCCCATGGCTGTGTAAGATTGGTCCATCGACTTTTCATGGAGAAATAAAGGAAAAATCAAGTATGTGCATCACTGATATTCCTAAATTTAATTGGGAGAGGGGTATAAAAGCTTGACATGAAATCTCAATAATCTTATTTTGCAAATGATTTTAAAAACCTTGAAGTAACTTGATTTATTTTCTGTATACGAGTAACAAGTATATATCTTTGTACGTTTGTCTTTTTCTAATCGTCAAGCAGTTTTCCAAAATAAAGTGCAATACTCCATATTTGTTTCGAATACTGTTTTACTTCTTCGTCCGATGAGTTTATATCAGGAATTTCCGGATAATTGCCAGCTCTGTTTTTTCTGACATCTTTTTACATTGACAGAATTTACTTCATATTCCTTGATTTTTGATACTTCTACACGTATTGTACGCCATATTTCTTCGTCAATGTTTAAATTTTTGTTAATGTAAATATCTGTTTCTTTTTCTCTTATGAATTTTATGTCCTGACTGGTCACGATAAAATTGTCATCGTTTTTTACAATATGTGTTCCAATATCAAGAAGGCTTTCGTACCCTTCCAATGCTTCAATTGCTTCTCTATTCAGAGTCCTAAAAGATTGCAATTTGCATCTAACACTTATTTGATTTCCAGTACGTATCTGTCCTTTCCGCAGGGGAAAAATTTGATGCATAAACCACCTTTTTTTAGGAGCATTATATTGATGAAAATTCATATGCTCATCTAGATCACACATTTCCTCATGTGAAAGTCTAACTTTCACCTCTCTCTGCGTATTTACCTTTTGGAAGTTCATTTCCAGACTCTTATTTAAGTTGTATGAATTGGTACTAATTGGAAGAAAAGAAAACGAATAAGGAACGCGGATGAATCCTCTTCTCCTTCTAGATGATAAGAGATTTGAAAGTCTTTCTTCAAAGCTTTGCAAATATCTGTTCAATTCCAATAATGTCATCACACTTTTACTTATGTTCATAACATAAAAAGTTCCAAATGAGAGCACTATAGATAAATCACCATGAAAGACTGGGTTATATTCTTCCTTGATCTTTTCCCATTGCATGGAAAAAGTGTTTTCAAAGAAATCAATATAAGCAGGTGATTCGGATGTTTGGGCTAGGCAAGGGAGATAACGAATTTCATTATTGTGTTGGTTTTGGCATGGCCCATTGTATCTTTGAAAAGTCACCTGCTCATCATTATTCGCACTACCTTCAAATGAAACTTAAAACGTCTCCTTTACTGCAGTTTGTCCACGATTTGCAGTGGTAATCCTTTTGGATTTGGTCAAAAAGTCATAGATGGCCTTTCGGAATCGTAAACGTTGGGCCTTTGTCCCATGTGCATCAATCTGCACAGCCTTACTTGGTCCATTATCTACCATATGGAAAAACACATCGGCGCCAGTGATTTGCGACAATTTGGATTTTGCATATGCGACAGCATAATGCATTATATTCAAGGACTCGGCTGAGAAGGTGAACGGTTCAAAGGACTCGAACTCTAAGGTTTCTTCTCGATTAAAATATTCAACAGATAAAGAACGAGCAACCTGCATGTATTCAACCAGGCAATTAGTAACTATTTCTTCCTTATTTTTTATTAGCCATTTCAGAGATCCTGTAGGCAGGTCTTTAATTTTGGATATATTGTGCCCAAAACCCCTTACATTTCTTAAACAGTTGAGTAGAATATGGGCCTCGGATGATGTCTTCAGCATTTCGCTATTCAAAAAAAATCCTTTAAAAGCATAATGGAAAGCAGGTCTTTAATGGTATCTGAGGGAACGTTGGGTAAAATTTGTTCCTTAAAATAATCGTACAAAACCTGGGCTACATGGTTTATTATTAATTTGTATTGTTTCAGAAAGCAAGTTAGGGATCTACTCAAATTAACGATCAGTTCATCAGCTGTCTGTCTAACAGAATCGATTCTACCGTTTGCTAACTTGATCAGGTAAAAACAATCACTTTTAAATTTTTCATTTCTTACATCAGAGGCAAGAGCTCGCATTGCTAAAGCATTTTGTTTATTTTCCTTGCTTTTCACCCCGAGAACGGCATTGAAATCTCTGGATGTAACAATTCCATTTTCGAATAAATCAATCCATTCTAAAAAGGTGGATTTGTGAAATTTTTGTTCAACTTGTTTTCGTACATATTGTATCCTAAGAAAAATATAATTCTTCGTTCTTCCTCTGTCAGTTTCCATCGTCGTTCTAGAGATAGATTAACTTCCTCAATAGCGGTGATTTGTCCCCGTTTTTTCTTCATCTTACATAGAATATCTCCCACAATCCAAGGAAAACTTAATAATTTTTGTATTTGACATTTTGTATGTAGCTTTGTACCACGCAGAAGCCTTCATATTGACAACTGTCTGCAATGCAAGGTCATTTTTGTTTTTCTCTCCTCCAAATTCTCCAAAGAAAATTTTTCTTGTCAAACAATGCTTGTACACGTTGAATTTTTTGTATTTCTTCACAGGGTGACCTCATCTAAACCGTCAAGTTATAACATTGTTATCAGGTCTCGGAATTCCAGAGGAAATATTCCTTGATCTTCAAGAAAACATGTTGATTGAAATGTCTGATATGTTTCTTTATAACACAAAAGCCCTTCAAAATTTACAGCAGGTGACAATTTAATTTTTTTCTAAATAATATACGAGGGGTTATGAAAAAGTTGACTGATGCGATACAATTAGTACTATGTAAGCAAATGTTTTGCCTAATTATTATAAAATGAGAACGACGTCATATGATCATCTGGCACTGCCGCCATTTAGTTTCATGAAGTTCGACAACGTCATTGTTTATCATTGTCCGATTTTTCTACCTCATACGAGTATTTTGATGAGATTGGAGTTGAGTAAGGACTTAAACGGTTAAAGCCCCATCGACCATCTGCTTTCAATGCATGTGATATTGTAAAATGAATTTATACAATGGGAAAATCGCTTGTTAATGCCAACATATTTTACTTTTTTGAGTTCAATATCATGAACATCATGTTAATATTTGAGACATGTGTCAATGTTTTTAAACTATTGCAAAGATCTTAAAATTACCTAATACATGTACATTAACAGGTACATGATGAACTCAAGCCAAATAGTTCATATGTACTGTATAGCAGGTTTGGGCGTGAGAACAATTTGATGCACCAACCACTTTATTTGAGGAGCACTATATCTTATGTAATTCATATGCTCGTCTAGGTCGCACATTCCCTCGTTTGCAAGTCTGACTTTCACCTCTTTTTGTGAATCGATCTTCTCAAAGTTTAGATTAAGGGGACGAAGGATGTATAGTCACATGACTCAGTTTAATTACGTCATAATCTCATAAAATATGTACAAAACCAGATTGAAACCACAGTATTTGGAAAAAAATGACTGTTTGTTTGAGTTCACCATCTTGTATAAAATAATATCTAAAAACATTTAAACTTTCTTGCAAATATTTTCAAATTACGGAATTGATTGATCCACTCTTCTGTTTCCCTACACTGCGCGTCCAACGAGTCGCTGACGTCATAGTGGATCTTAGTACAGTAAGATTATATACAAGGTACAAACGGTTAGTTTAATATCATAAAAACGGGTCATGATCAGTACATGATGGGATATTTTATGAATTATAGAACACTCAAAAATATTTTACATGGTTGTTGACGGAAATATATTGTAGTTTTGTCTTAGCTTATTTCGCAAATGTGTGACGTCAT
Organism: Saccostrea glomerata; assembly: GCA_003671525.1. NCBI lineage: Eukaryota > Metazoa > Mollusca > Bivalvia > Ostreida > Ostreidae > Saccostrea > Saccostrea glomerata. The sequence continues at coordinate 827,750 of PRKT01000173.1, read as the reverse complement.
AGTAGGGTTTTCCCGTACTCAAGAAATGTAAACATGACACGTTTTTGACATGCTCATGTCTTGTTTAACTATGCCCTGTGCAATATTGAGCTCAGCTTCACCAATCGATATTTTTGCAGTTAATCAATAACATGACGATCTTGCATTTCGACGTAATTTTTCAAATATTGAATGATAGGATTTTTTGTAAATAAATTTTTTTGTCGTTTAAGTTGTCTTACAAAGAACGTAATTTTCGGTCTCCAGATGCGGTATAACAAAAGAATCTTGCTTTTTCGAATTTCTAACCGTATTCATACTCTGAAATATTTTAAAAGACACATGTTCGCTGACATATTTTTTATCTAGGCTGAAAAAATTCCATTATGGACCGAGTAATGGGCCCAGAAATACGGAGAATCAAAACTTTACTCAGACACTGTGGGGCATAGTATTTGTCACCCAATATCTCAGAAATAAATCTAGAAACCTATTGATATATCTGCTTTAAGGTATGTAGGACATACTAAATAAAAGATATACAAAATATGAAAAAAATTGAATGACAGGTATTTTTTCAGCTAAAGGTCCTTCATCCCCTTAAGACACTCACTAAAGTTGTTGTAATGTCCAGTTATCGGAAGAAAAAAAAGAAATAAGGTATACGGATGAAACCCCCTCTCTGTCTTCTTGATAAAAGTTCTGACCGTCTTTTTTCATAACTTTGTAAATATCTGTTCAATTCTGATATTGTCATCATTTGTTTATCTACGTTTATAACATAAAAATTGCCAAATGAGAGCACTATTATTATTTTTTCTTTCTTCTCTGAATTTGACGTCAATTTAACCACTTATTAAAAAAATTATTATAAGACAAATTCATCTCATGTCCAGAGGAATGTTAAGTGTATATTTAAAAAAATCAAAAGAATAGGGAACAATTTAAAGTTCAAATTACTTTTAACATTTACATGTAATTTATTTTTTTTAAAAATTGAGTGAGAATACTTAGAGATTTAATTTTTGCAATAGATATTTTAACAATTTAAATACAGTATAATATGTATCTATTTCTTGTAGTGTATCACCCACAGCTATGGAAGTCTACAATTGCTGTTGCTTTCTTCCCCAAAGAGGATGACGTCACAATCCTCTTTGATCCAGTACCCGATTCTATAGCAGTAACAATGTATAATGTGTCCTTGTTTAGCATTGATCTGAATAAAACGTACAAAATATTCTTACTGCAAATCAAAGATATTGCTTTGAAGATGTGGTGGATGGAATTTATTATGTATTAGTGAGTATATTTACATACCTTTTTGAATGCCTCTCCTGTTTTAAAATGAGCTTACAACAAGTCACTCTAACAGACTTTAATGAACGAAAAATGAAATAAATAAGACAAGGTGCTCATCGCCATTTGAAGATTAATATTTTTAGAAGAATTAGTGTATTTTTTTTAAATCTTCAGTTTAAATAATACGTTGTATTTCCATTAGTGAACTCTTCAGAATTAAATGCGCGTTTGGTAGTCTGACTGGGACAGCATGGCGTTGCGGATAATACAAAACATGCCAGTCTCAATCCAATTTTAAGTGTTAATGCATTTGTCATTCTAACTAAAGAATAGAAGAACTAAAAGACATATGTGAGAGAGCGAAAACCCTAACTTTATCGTTCATTAATAAAACTACGGCATTTCGAGGTATGTGAACTTTAAATGTACCTTTGCGATAAATAGAAATATACGATCACCAATATATATAAATTGATATCAAGAGCACGTAAATATAAGGAATAACTGTCAGCCTTTTTGATTTCATGACGATGATCAATCGATTGGCTTGTGTGCAAACCAGACGGTCGAATTTAGTGTTTCTTACATTTAATATACAATATAGTATTACTCATTATATATTATAACCTGTCTGTTGTAGTATTTGCAATTTGCTTTAAAGTGCGAAAAATCGACACTTTCCTATATAATCCTTAAGAAATATACCTGTATTTTGAGACGGTCCCTCTAAAATACCTGGACGGTAGAATTTTCCCAAACTTGGCAAGTACATGGAAGTCAATGTATGTAATGTATTTTATAAAATTAAAGATTTTCGCTATTGTAGTATTCGCACAATAAAATCTCAGTCGGCTCTGTTGCAACCACTATTGAAATGACGACCACTATTGAAATAATTATATCAATAAAGGTTGAGAGTGCATTTCAATAGCAAACATAGTTAGTAACCACTATTGAAATACGACCACTATTGAAATAATTATATCAATAGTGGTTGAGAGTGCATTTCAATACCAAACATAGTTAGTAACCACTATTGATATAATTATATCAAAGTGGTTGAGTGTGCATTTCAATAGCAAACATAGTTAGTAACCACTATTGAAATACAACCACTATTGAAATAATTATTTCAATAGTTGGCGAGAGTGCATTTCAATAACAAACATAGATAATATTCACTATTGAAATACGACCACTATTGAAATACATTTGATTACTTCAATGGTGGGTGAAAGTGCGTTTCATTACGATAACCATTGGTTTCAACAACTATTGAAATACGAGCACTATTGAAATAATTATATAATAGTGGAGAAGAGTGCATTTCAATATGATTATCATAAGTTTCAACCACTATTGAAATACGACCAGTATATTTATAAAGAAAGGTTCCACCACGTACTTTTTGATTTTTTTATCCAAAATTTCACAAAAATTGGATTTGGGGTGAGAAATATATAGATTAATAATTAAAGTGTATAAATTAATAAGGATGGTTGAAATTTTGTTTGTATCATTTGTCCTTAATTGAAAATTTAGATAGATATGGAAATTATAATTTCAAAAGTGATTTAAATAATTATTTTGATAGTTGCTGATAATACTTCAAAACAAAAACCATAATTTAAGGAAGGTCCATACTTTTACGGATCCGGTTTTAATTTTACACACCAATACAAAAATTTTATTATCACTTGTCAACAGAAATAAAATCTTTTTTGATGATTGATAATAAGATAGCAAGCATATATTTGTTTACTTAAGTGTTATTGTGCATACAAAGCATTTGATATGCATTTGTTATGGAAATAACACTTTGTACTCTGTTCGTAGGATCTACATGACTTTAAGTTCAAACAAAGACACATCTTTCTTAATTGCCTTTATGGACCTAAAATTTTTAATTCTTTAAAACAAACAAACTAGAGATCTTTTTTTATTTATTTTAAGCATGTATTTCTCTTTTTTTTTTAATTATGCAAAGAATGATTGAAAAAACTTGATATTCCGAAATAGGGGGTACATGTGTTCAAAAGGCTGTTTTGTTAATTTTTTCTGGTCAACAATAATAGAATATGTATTTTTGTGAACCTTAGATACAATTCTTAATAATTTTAAAGAAAAAATGGCACATAAACAACTTAGATTTTGAGATTTTTAAAAATAAAGAGATTTTGAGATTTTTTTTCTGAGAGACATGGACAGATTCAACATCAATTTTGCAATGTTTTTCAGAGAAAATTTCAAATATTTTCCTGGAATATTAATTATTTTTGATTTTCACTAGATTTAACATGAATTTGATGTGATTTGGTGCATAGCGAAATAAAATATGACATCAAACTTCTATGTTCACTTTTGGCTGTTTAATTGTAAGAGATAGGTACTCTGAGACATGTTGTATGAAAATTAATCTGCAAAGATGTGTCTTTTATGGGTGTTTTAGTTAGTTTATGAGTTATTTAAGATATTTAAATAAAAAAAAATTATTAGTTTGACAGAAATTTTTGAAAGTACGGACCAACCTTAATTAATCCATATTGAAATCTTTATTTCAAAAGTGAACATTATTTCAATAGTGGTTGCAACCTATGTTTGTTATTGAAATGAATCTCACCCAATATTGAAATAATTATTTCAATAGTGGTCGTATTTCAATAGTGGTTATTACCTATGTTTGTTATCAAAATACACTCTCAACCACTATTGACATAATTATTTCAATAGTGGTCGTTATTTCAATAGTGGTTGTAACACAGCTCCCCTAAATAAGAAAAATGAGCATAGTTGAAGTTCATGTGTATCTCTAGAATTTTGTGAAGGACTAATGTCATTTTAGAATAAATGCATGAACATAACTGCTGCATCTTTAATTTTGTATATACACTAAACAACAATTTCAAAAAGATAAAACTTGTAATTTTTTTAAAGGAGTCAGAAGAAATGATCACACTGAAAACACAGTACTGTCTGTCATAGGGGGGTGATTGTGGGAGTTTCACTGTTGGTAATTTTATGCTACATGTACTATCGATGGAGGATCAATTTGTCCCCAAAAGACACAGGTTTGTTCTGATTTTTATTCCAGAATATAAAGAGAATATGTTATATAGTTGTTATAGTCTTTAATGTTCTGGTGTAATGTTTCACAATATCATTCATTTTTGATTGGTATAAGAGATACAATTTCAAGGACAAATTCCAAGTGAGCATTTTGTATATGTGTGCAGATTTGAATTTTCATTGCCAGTAGTTCTCAGAAGTACAAAAACAAGATTTGAGTTGATTTGAATATATTTTGTTATGTAATAAGAACATAAAAGGATTGGGCAGGAGGTATAGCCTATTTATGCCCTCTCCACAAACAACAAGATACATGTATGAATTAAATTGATTTATTTCTTTTATAATTTCAGAGATGTATGATAATCTAAAGATACTTTTGATTTACTCCGATAATAGAAAAGAAAACATTACTTTAGCAACGGAATTTCAAAGTTTTGCAGAATAAAGTTGCAAATAGAAATAATTTACGATAAATAGAAGGATGAAAAGACAAAAATAAAAGATGTAGGTTATGCATCTTGGTATATGGAAAAACTAGAGGATCTACCAGCTGCCATTATTTTGTGGATCCCTGGATCTGATACTAAAGCAAAAGAAGGCACAAAATCTAACGAGTTTAATGTTGGTGTCACGTTTGCGATAAATTCGAAAACAAACGACGATAAAAGGATAGCGTGTGTTTATTTTGACAAGGCATACAAAGGGTCGATTTCAAGTGATATACGAAAGGAAGTGCGTGTATTTTGTATTCCTAAAATATCTGAAGAGTTAGCCGCTTATCTACAGGGGCATAAACGTTTAAGACAAGTAAATATTGACAAAGACTCCGGTCTAGAAAACGCCGTATTAGCAATAAATACAAATTTTAATAATTCTAATGACACAATGATAGTGACATCTGAACAAAAAGAAATAATAGACAACGAGGAAACAAATGTCTTATCTGAGGAAGAATTGGATGAAGAAATCTCATTGTTGAAAAAAGAGATTAGACAAAACGCTACAAATCTTAGCAATTCCAGCAAAAGTTCTACATCCAATGGAGAAATCCCCATTGTTAACCCTGATTGCCCAATACATGGGGAACACTCCAAAATGCACAGGGGAAATACATCTCACCATCCGCATGTAGCCTCTGATAGATCAAAATATCTTAAAAAGCACCATCATATATTCCCTGGAGAGACAGAGCATCAACATTCTTGCCCTAGTAAAATAGATCAAGAATATTCTGACCAATATGAGGATTCCTATAATAAATCTGTGCATTATATAATGGAGGAATCACCATCAACTGAACAAAGTTATGTTACAAATCCGATTCATTCCCATTTTCACAATAGAATGAAAAACCCTTATCCAAATTCTGCGCAGGATCGATACGCTCCCTATCCTGAGCAAGGATACAAAAACGATTATATTCGACATTCACAAAAACATTATGCACCAATGCTACTAAGACAACACAGCGCCGGGGCAGAATATACTAGTGCGTCAACAAGGAGAAAGGGTAAAGAATATAGGGAGAATAATCAAAGAAAAAGGGACAACATAACGACATATGACAGTGACTCGTGTGACGAGGAAAGTGAGAATACCCCACTAAATCATCCGAAATTCTACGTGGAAGAAGAGGACACGCAACCATCCAATATTTGTTTAAAGACGTCAAACAAGTCATGTTCTCTAGACAGCATAGAATCCAATGATTCTAACTATAGTAAAAGAAGTAATAGTATAAGTAGTTTTGACCTAAAGATGTCGCTTCAGAAATTTATATGATCATTAATCTGTTTCCAACAAGTTGAAAATGAGGTTTCTAATAAAAAAATGTTATCTGGTGTGTAGAATTCTTAAAATTCATGTTCTATGACAAAATCTATTAAATGGAAATTCTATGATGCAATTAAAAAATGAAATGCATAATATTTATTATAGCTTATAAAATGTTCATGAGGTCAGTTTTAGACTGATTAAAAATATGAAATACATTTTTATTTTTCTTTCTTATTTGCAATATTTCTTGAGTCTTTTATGCTTCTTTAATTAAAATGTTTACACTAAGGAATGGTTTCTAGTATCATATTGTCATTTATAATAAATATAACAAGTCATTATGTATCACATAATTTATTTATTTCAATTATTGCATTTTTGTATGAGATTAAAAAACCCTATGGACTTTTTATTACATATTATATTAACATCTACAAAATGGGCTACCTTTAGTTGATAAATAGTTTAATCAAATAGAAAATACAGATGACTCTATGAATAATTTATAGCATTATAAATTTTACAAAAGTACTGATGAAAACAACATGGAAGATCAGATCTACAGTCATGTCACTATTACTCTGGTACAAAATATTTAACAATACCTTCAACTTACCGACATATCTGAGGGTATTTTCCACTCAACATTGACGTCTGTTGAAAATCAAAACCATCATACATTTATCCCACGCAATTATCAGTTGGAGGGGGAACTCCTTTGACAAATCTTCACAAGAGACCTCAAATTAATCCTCATTAATCAAATGTGCAAGGCTATTTTTTCCCTCATAATTAAGAATTCTGCTTCTATCCACGGGTATAAAGAGAACAAATACCAAATGTCTATTTTCATACATAATTTGAACACACTGTCTTTTAAACAAGAGAAATAAAATTAAGTTATCTAAATTATTCTGATATATAAGATTTTTGAAACAAAACGACACGTTTATATTGCACTAGCTTTTTGAAACTTTATATGCAGATTGAAATTTGGTGTAAAGTTTATGACACTCTCCCCATCATTACACCTCTAGTTTGCAGTGACTTGTGATTTTCAATTATGACATCATACATTTGTAGTTCAGAGAAGTGCATGCACAGATTAAACTTTAATATGTACCTGTGTGATTTAATAAAAGTTGATCGTGAAGTATTTTTGTTAGCTTAGTATACGGGTTTTCCCGGTGAAATATCGAAAGAACTTTATTCGGTAATAACCAATATTTGCCCCCCCAAATCAAACTTTGATGGAGATATATTTAATTAAGATCTTAAACAGGGGAGTATATGCTGACTTCAAAGCACTGAATATTTTCATAAGTAATGACGCCATATGTACGTAATGACGTCACAAACATGACGTTAATTTCAGTTTTTTGTGAATTTTACAGAAAAATGTACATATTTCGTCGATATTTTGAGTAAAGGTCACCGAGCGCATGTGTGTTCAGGATCAATATTTTGATATAATGTGTAAAATGATAATATCAATGAAAAATGTAAATATTGTTCCTGAACAAACTTGCGCTCTATAAATTTTAAAGCTAGAATTGTTGAAATTTTGTCCATTTTGTCCTCTTTCTGAAATAGGATATAAAATCGGACTAGTTTGTGACGTCATAAAAACAAAAATAGTGAATTCACTGCTTTGACACTATAATATGTTCTGTTAATTTATATTTCTCATACAATTTATTGAATTCAGCACATTTCAGGAAGTTTTCAAAATTTGACTTTTGTGGTGACACATATATGCAATATACCGCATATAGTTCTTTGAAACTTTTGTGTCAATCACTGTGGCATCTTTTATTTCAAGTGCACTTGTATGTATCGTTTATCCTTAATAATACGTAGTCAATATAATAATCTAAATATTAAATTGAATGTGTAGTATTACGACAATTTCTTTATCAACAGATCAAGGTTCATGTTACCCGTAAGAAACGTGCAATTTAAAAAAAAAATTCTTGAAAGTATTTGATTTCACAAAATTAGAATTTCCAATAACAAAACAAAATCCAATTTCATACAACTTTTGTTCTTCTGGCACTCATATTTTACATTCTTTACTTGATTTACAGTGCAGTTGAGTTTTATAAACTTTGCTTTATTTAATTCCCCATATATTGTTTATTTTATAATGTAAATATCTTAAAATAGTCAATGTATAACAAGGGGATTTGAGAAAAAAAAAATCGCTTTAAACTAGTTAAAAATACATTGCCAGATAAGGATAAAAGTGAATTGAACCAATTTCACATAAAATAAGAAGCAGATAATTTTGCACCTTAAAAGTTATGCGCAGAGTTATCTGCCTTTGAAGAAAAAAGAAAATTTTAATTTTGTCAAAGTATCTGTGATAAAATGATTTATTTTATATCATGTTTTAATAGAGAGAGAGAGAGAGAGAGAGAGAGAGAGAGAGAGAGAGAGTTTATGCATATTTTCACCATAGATGTGTTTGAGTTCACATTATGTCTTAAAATATCTTAATAAAATATGCACTGACCATAGACGTCAATGTACAGCTCAACAAAATTTTTAAGCTCACATGGTTTTTCGCACAAATTAAGGTCACATTGTTATAATATAATATTGTGCATCGAGACAACAAAATACATTTTAAAAGTATTTGTTTACATACTGTAACTTGATTTTTATTTCATTTACTGAAACAAAATTCACACAAATCAATTGGTAGAATTTTGATATATTCATGGCTGAAAAATAACAAGTATTCTCATTTGAATTTTTGTATTTTCTTGCCAATTGTAACTGTCTTTTTATCTGTTCTTTTGAAAACAATAGCACATTGTAGAAACGTAAACAGGGGTACAGTACATCTACTGTAACTTGTATTTTCTGTACATTTTGACTCTTTCACTTGGGGTGGTAATAGTATTTTTCATCTGTGTGACTGCTTTCTGTGTTAATAAGGTGGGATTTTTAAGCGTCAACTTCTAAAATCTAGAATCATGCAAGATTCATCCCACTGCAAAATTTTAACATTTCAAACCATAAATGCAGAAGAATTTTCCTTTTCATAGAAGGAATTTACTATTTAAAAAAATAAACAATGCTTCATTATCATACCCTTTAGTGTGGTTTCCTTTTGCATATTATCCCTTTTTGGCGCTGTATTTCGACGTAACCAATAGGTGTATGGTAAGTGAGCAAAGCTTTTTAAAAAATACTCACCTTTAAGAAGAAAATTTGAAAATTTCAACTACATGGAATCAAGGAAAGCTCGTTTATACAATTTGTAAAACCCATTGTAGAATCGTATAGTCGAAACATCCTACCATTTATTTATAAATTTTCCTCAGAAACATCCACTTTGGAAACTTATGATAATGATTTTAAAAGACATTTATGCTTGAAATTATATATGTAATATAACGAAGGGTTATGCCATTGTACTGCAGTTTGAAAATGGTAATGTTTATTACAACAATGTGACCTTAATTTGTGCGAAAAACCATGTGAGCTCAAAAAAGTTTGTTGAGCTGTAAATTTATGGCGATATAAATTGGACAATAGAAAAAATAAATTCCTTTGGTGGAGTAATTTTATTTCATCACACCTTCAAAATGCTACCATGATTAAATATTCCAAACCATTTTTATCAGGTACAAAATATGGTTGTCATGCATTGAATACCTTAAAAGAAACATATTGATTTAAATGATTAAAATAAATAATTATCACAAGATACAATGTGCATGTTCTTTGTGTGAATATTTGAAATGCGACAATTGCAACACATCAAAAGCAAAAACAACCGTTGCCAAATTTATTGTACTTTGTACTCAGGAAATATCCCGCTGATGTTCCTTTACCTTTATTTGTGTTATATACTTATTGTCATTTAATAAATGACAATTCTCACTCAATATACATTGTTTTGTTATATTTCCATTACCTTGTAGCCTAGCCAGATCACTAGGATTACATAAACAACATTGCACATGAAATGAAGCAGAAATGTTGATTTTTTAAAGTTTATATTCTCATTATAGAATTTGTCCTCACATACATGTACATTGTTTTCTAACCGTTCAGTTCTTTTCCAAAATGAAGTGCAATATCCCACAATTGCTTCGAGTAATGTTTCATTTCTTCGTCAGAGGAATTTATATCAAGCATACCCGGAATAATCACCAGCTCTGTTTTTTCGCAAAGTTTGGTACATTGTCGGAATCGTACTTGATATTCCTTGACTTTTGACACCTCAACACGCATTGAACGCCATACTCCCTCATGAATGTTTAGGTGCCTGTTTCCATAAATTTCTGTTTCTTTTTCTCTTATGAATTTAATGTCCTCTGAGGTTACGTCATAACCTTCATGAGTCTTCACAACGTGTTTTCCAATGTCAAGAAGCCCTTGGAGTCCTTTCATTGATTCGATGGCTTTCCTGTCCAACGATCTATATGATTGTATTTTGCACCTTACACTTATTTGATTTCCATTCCATGTCCTTCGTTTGGGCGTGAGAACAATTTGATGCACCAACCACTTTATTTGAGGAGCACTATATCTTATGCAATTCATATGATCGTCTAGGTCGAACATTCCCTCGTTTGCAAGTCTGACTTTCACCTCTTTTTGTGAATCGATCTTCTCAAAGTTTAGATGAAGACACTCACTTAAGTTGTTGAAATGTCCACTTATCGGTAGAAAAGAAAAGGAATAAGGAATGCGTTTGAAACCCGCTCTCTGTCTTCATGATAAAAGTTCTGACCGTCTTTTTTCATAACTTTGTAAATATCCGTTCAATTCTGATATTGTCATCATTTGTTTATCTACGTTCATAACATAAAAATTACCAAATGAGAGCACTATTGATAAATTTCCATGGAAAATTGGGTTATATTCATCCTTGATTTTTTCCCATTGCCTGGAAAAAGTGCTTTCAAAATCAATACATGCAGGTGAATTTGAAAGTTTCCCATACCTCAAACTCAAATGTCTCATCTTCATTTAAATGTGTGCCTCAGAGGAGCTATTAAGTCTTTTCATCCTTAAAAGGGATTCCTTTAGAAGCATAATTGGTAGAAGGTCTTTTATGACATCAGGGGTAATTTTCGGTAAAATTTGGTGCATAAAATAATCGTACAAAAATTGGGCTACGTGTCTTATTATACTTTTGTTCTGTTTAAGAAAGCAACCGAGAGATCTGCTCAATTTGATAATTCTTTCGTCAGCTGTCAGTCTAACATTTCCTATCCTACCCCCTCCCAGCTTGATTTTGTAAATAAGATCATTTTCAAATGGATCATTGCTTGTACTAGAAGAAAGAGCTTGCATTGTTAAAACAACTTTTTCATAGTCCCAAATTTGGAATCCCAAAACTACATTGCAGTCTTCAGGTATAACAATGCCATTCTTAAATAAATCAATCCATTCGAAGTGAATGGATTTGTGAAACTTTTGTATAGCTTTGTTTCTTAAACTCTCCATCCAATAAGAGGCCATTTTGTGCTCTTCCTCTTTAAGCTTCCAACGACGCTCAAGGGATAAATCAACTTCTTCAATAGCGGCAATTTGTCCCTGTCTTTTCTTCATCTTGCACAAAATATCGGCGACAACCCAAGGAAAACTTAGAAATGTAGGGTTTGGCAAAGTGTAAGTTACTGTGTACCAAGCAGAAGCCTTAATACGCATAGCCTTATCGAATTCTGGAGTAGTTTTGTTTTGCTCACCACCAAATTTTTCGAAGAATATTTTTCTTGTTCTTTGCATTAATGATGAGACTTTATCCCGAACTATTTTTCCAATCTGAAATTCTTCGTCTTTTAAGCAACCTCTTTTACGTCTCAGTGCTTTTATTGAACCATTGACTGCTTCTACTTCATTTTCTATTCCATACATATTCATTATTCCCTGTAAGTTTTCATTGTAAGTTGTTCTTTGTAAAATAGCATCCTTGAGTTCTTCGTCCGTTAAGAAGGAAACTAATTCATCATCAATAAGCAAATCAGGTCTTACTTCTATATCAATGTTATGGAGAAATGATTGACATTGAAGGAAAAGTTTTCCAAGAACTTTAGAAGAAAAATACTGAATTTTATCTTTTTTCCCCATAGAATCTGGATATTTTTTCGGACGGATTTCGTTCCGCGCATGTGAACATTTCCCAGTTTTTGGAAAATCAACAGCTTCGGAGTGCATTTTAGCTAACTCAAGACAATGAACGGAAAATATTCCTTCCGGTTCACTGTCTGCCAAAGCAAGATGAGCATTAGCTATTATTCCCAGATTATCATTCTTTATGTAATTTGCCAGAAATTCAGCAATGTCTGACAACTCAACATCCCTCTCCAAATAAGTCTTTTCTGCTTTAGGAAAGTCTATTGGATATACATTCTCAAATGCGTAAAGCCGCTCGTCCCAGCATACGAAGTACTCGTCACCATCAAGGTCTGATCCGGACATTTCGTCAGGATGAGGTCTCGACCCAAGCTGAGGGAAAACAATGCAGTCTACCATATGGCTCAGATGAGGAATACACACTGCTTCAAATATCCGGATATCTCCGGGATGGAAGCAAGGATTCTTTGTGACCACTACTTTACCCAAAACACGTTGTACATTTCTTTGAGGATGATTAAGTTCTTTCGAGTATTGAATAAAAGCTTGACCATACTTTAGTGACTGTGTTTCATCTGATGTGCCCATCATGTACCGACCTTTGTCTGAAGGTATCTGAATCCTCGATCTCCTTTTCAAATCATGCAGTTTCTGCTGGAATATTCTTAAAAGCATTGATGTAAAGAAGGGTTCTCGAACAAAGCTTATTCCCTTGTCGAAGAGTTCTTGGAAATTTATGTCCAACGCCAACTACAAATAAAAGCCAAATAATAAACATAATCCTGAAAAATGAGACTGTATATTAATGCAATTATTGTGAACATAGCATACAATGGCTTTAAGGCATTCAATCCCTAATAGGATCAAATTCAATGAAATTGAATACATAACAGATATGTAGGCATTGAATATTCAGTTTATTTAGAAAAACTTCCCATTTATTACCATTATTATGGATAGTGGGATGTGTCCTAATATATGACATGAACTTTGGTAAGAGTTATCTCCCCTTTTTAAATTAATAAATAATAAATCAATTTAAAAAAATTTAGGCGGTAAAAAATTGGTTTCAATTGTCATTCTATTCTTAAAGTTCCAATGCATCTTTCCACCGCAGGATTTACTGATATTCAAATTGGTTGAATTTTTATTTTGAAAAAAACCCCGCTTTTCCCCAAAGACTTCAATGCAAATCTTTGCTAATTAACTACTGCTTAATTAATGACATTTTTAAAACTTTCTCACAGACAATCCCTTTCCATTATAAAATGCTTTAATATAATATCAGAGTATTATGTACTTGACAGACATTTAAGGGTAGAGAATTTGGTCCCATTCGGGATGGAAATCCTTAATTCATGCAAGAACGACTTGAAGATATGAATCTACCGAGAAAATGCTTTATCTGTAGATATTTTTAATCACTGAAAGGAATAAATACACATTATTTTAGTAAATACGCGGGATTTCATAACTTCTATTTGTTGGAAATATTGATACTAAATATCATACATCTACTTGTATAATATTTTAGACTACAGAGTAACGGAAATAACATACGAGTTTCGATATTTAGTTAATTTGCACTTTGTGTATATGTATTAATAATTTCACAACAGATTTTCATCTTAAATACTTTTGTATTGCGAACACAGAAGCATGTTTTTAAAATAGTTTTGATACATACTATAGTAGGCGTTATCAAAGAAACATATGCATTATTTAGATTTTTCCTTGAAAATGCAACATAACGTATCTACGACGTCGTGTGACGTCACAATAGGAACTTTCCAAATGGCTCGTACCTGTTTGCTTTTCATACTCAAGAAAGTCTGATTATGTGACCAACTGCATGTCATTAAAAATTGAATTTCAATTCTATTTGCATAGATATATAGGGAAACACATCAGCAAATGTAAGTATTCAGAAATGAATATATTTCTTCATCTGTTGTAAACTTTTCAATGCTTTATTGTTGTAGAGTAACATATCCGATAAATCCATCAACATCGATTCTTGAAGATCTAAGAAGATTTCATCTTGAATTCCAAGTCCTGATAGCAGTGTTATAACTTGTCGGTTAAGATGAAGTGGAACTGTCAATAAAATTTGATCCATAAATATAAAAAGTATTCTAGCTTTGCCTGGGAAGTTTGGAGAGGCTAGTAAATGTAAAGTGTATTTGATAGACAAAACTTAAGATGCTTATATTTTTCAAAAGTTGCAATTAGAGACAAATGCAAATACTAAATGAAATACCTGGACGAGTAACCTGTAACACCTCGAGACTTGTAGATCCACTTTGAAATTTTCTCATGCTCTCTCTTATAATGAGTACATTCTACTCCCCAAGGGACTTATCTAATGCAACAACGCCTTTACAACCACCGTAACGAATTTGGAAAGCAGACGGTATGTATTTCATGTTCATTTTCTTCGCAACCTAGGTTAAAAATAGTTAAATACTAGTATATTAATTCTCTTTCAAAAAGTTCGGATAAAACCCATTCTTCCCCTTTTTTCCATTGAAATTCTTTTATTACCTTGAAAGCAAGGTTCCGTGATATCTTCCCAATACCGTCGGTGAAGCAATACCCATTTCTTTCTATATCTGCTTCATAGTGTAACTCTCCTTGATCCATCCCGACGTTCAAAGTATGTTGAGACGCTGAATACCAGAGCCCAAAACGAGACACATACGAGGCAACACATCTCTCTTTAGATACCCCAATGTAAACGTTTATAACGTATCATGCTTATAGGTTCTATAAATATTGATGGCATTAGTCAGGCAAGCTTTTTGATAAGCTGTTACTTGTCACTCTAAACAAGTACTGTTACCTGGCTAAGTAGAACAGAAAAGCACCTCTGGTTGTTCTACAGAGTAATTTGGCGCGTTGTTTGATTGAACTATAAACTGTTCACTCATCTGTTTTTAACAGGATAAGTCATACTTATTTTAATGTGGAACTTACGTTAAGCATTGCAGTGCAATGATATTTTTATCTAAGAGCATCTAGTTCGTTTTCTTAAACTTTTTAAAAAGAAGAAAAATAAATTTTAAAAAGTGTTTGTTTCAAACTGATCTTTAATTAAAAAAAAAAAACATGTAATGTAAAACAAAATTGGGACTTATTAATCTTTGATTGACATTACATTACAATAGTGCAATATAAGTGTAGGCAATTCTTATTAAGAGAAGAAGCAGTAATATGCATGCGTACAATTAAATAAAAATTAAATAACTCAACAGTCACATAGTTCATTTTTTCGGAATATATTTCGCTATATATATACCAAACTACTCGCTCGATAAAATAATTATCAATATGTAGTTTTGTCGAAAAAGTCGTCCCACATACAAGTAAGTGCTGGAACGTTAATAGAGATTTGTATGAAAGAGAACAGCCACATATTTTACAATTACGTAAATTTAAGGTAGAATGCCACACCAACTTTTTATTTTATAGATCTTTGAGTCATCCTTTTAAAACAAGGGTTTTAGCATTGAAAGGTCGATATTAGCTCTTAATTATTTTATATGAATTTTTTTGTATTTTTTCAAAGAAAATGAAAAAAATTAATTAAATTCAACTAAGATGTTTTTGAGTTAAAAGTTTGCTGTAAATGAATGTATCATATTAATATCTAATAAAATATGTAAAAAAAAAAAAAGGATTATTAGACTTTTTAAGTTTTTTTATAAAAAAATATCTATGAAAATAAAACACATTATTTGTGAATATTTTTTAAACCTATGGTTAAAATCACTATAAAACTAGTCACAACTGAGGACAACATGTTTGTCACTCATATTTTTAAAAGAAATTGAAACGAAATTGAGAAATGTTAGAGAAATTAATTTTTTTAATATTTGGACCTAACCCGATCAAAATTAATACAAAATTAATTTAAATGCTAATTTACTGTATTTACAATGAAGAAATCTATTTTATTGTCATGTTCATTAATGTTTTAATCCTTATTACACTTAATCAGACTATTGTTCATGGGGAAATGTATTTATTTCCAATAAATATACAATTATGGTTGGGATCGGTTTAATTTTGATCGGGATCGGCCAAAATTAAAAAAAATTAATTTCTCTAAAATTTGGCCTTTTCGTTTCAATTTCTTTTGTAAATATAATTAATGAACATGTTCTCCGCAGTTGTGACTGGATTTAAGAAAATTTTAACCACAAATTTGAAAAATATTCACAAAATTATGTGTTTTATATGGAATGCCATATACGACAGCCAACTGCTTACTGCCAACTGCTGACTGCTTACTGCCAACTGTCAGCTGCTTACTGCCAACTGCCACACATATTTGAATAAATTTTATATTTGTAATGATATTTATATGAATTTTCACAAAAAGGCACGGATCCAGGACATTTTTTCCAAGGGGGTCACCCTGGTAAAATTGAATTGAATAAAATGACCAATATGTTTTATCTTATGTAATAATCAATTTAAGCGGTTGATAAAGTACATTGTTTATTTTTTTATTTGTTTTCCTATTCGAAATAGGTAATAAAATGACTATTTTCTGCTTTTAATCTTTAAAGACCCCCCCCCGGAGACAACAAAACCTTTGAAGAGAGAATAATTATGAAAAAGATTCGTCGTATCGCAGAAAAAGATGTTTTGAAAATAAATTTCCGTTTTCCATTATATTCTATAGTTAAAAATTTCCTCAAATTGAAGATGTATATCTCTGTGTGTTATAAAAAGACCCCCCCCCCCCCTCCCCCGGAGACAACAAAACCTTTGAAGAGAGAATAATAATAAAAAAGATTTGTCGTTTCGCAGAGAAAGATTTTTTGAAAATAAATTTCCGTTGCCCATTATATTCTATAGTTAAAATTTTCCTCAAATTAAAGATGTATATCTCTTTGTGTTATAATGTTTCACATGCGTAGATCGGGGGAGGGGATTTAAAATTTGTAAAGTCATACGTTAAATAAACTAAACGAACTACCGGTGTAACTGACCTTGGACCCTCCACTTAGAATACGCCGATCAAACATTTATATCTCTTTGTTTGTACAAATAAAATATGTTTTACATGCATAGATCTCGAGAACCGGAAACCCCCCTGAAAGTTGTAAAGTTATTTAATGCACAAACTAAACCAACTAAAAGTTATTTAATGTATAAAATATATCAACTAAAAGGGACCTTAGACCCCCCCTCCCCAACCGAAAATGTGGATTCGTGTTAAGTTGGTATGAAAAATGTCATACACATGAAGGTATGACGCATAAGAACCCCCTAGCTCTCCCCGACCGAAATAAATTTTCACATTTAGGAAAGGACTTTACGTATTTTTTTCTTGTCAAGAATTTTCTGGGTTGGATTTTTTTTTACCAGTGACCCTCTTGGAAAAAATGTCCTATAGATCCGCGCCTTTTTTTTAAATTTACATAAATATCAATATAAAAATAAATTTTATTCAAATATGTGTGGCAGTTGGCAGTAAGCAGCTGACAGTTGGCAGTTAGCAGTCAGCAGTTGGCAGTAAGCAGTTGGCTGTCGTATATGGCATTCCATAGTTTTATTTTCATAAATATTTTTTTATTTTAAAAAATTTAATATCTATACGGCTTTTCTACACATATTTTATTAGATATTAATGTGATGCATTGATTTACAGCGAAAATTTTACAAGAAAGCATCTTATTTTGATGGAAATGCTTTTTTTTCATTTTCCTTGAAATAATACAAAAAAATTCATATAAAATAATTGAGAGCTAATGTCGGCCTTTCAATGCTGAAACCATTGTTTAAAATGGTTGACTCACAGGTCTATAAAATAAAAATTTGGTGTGGCATTCCTCCTTAAACAAAATTTCATCCAGTTTGTGTTATAAAGAGAGATTCAAAAAGCACTAATTGAAAAGAAAATAGGGATTTTTTCGATAAAAAGTTATCAATACGTAGTTTAATTTATCCATAGGCGTCGGAACCGGGAGGGGGGCTACGGGGGCTTACCCCCCCCCCCCAACCACCACTTTTTTGGTA
The DNA here is from genome assembly GCA_003671525.1 of Saccostrea glomerata. Lineage (NCBI taxonomy): Eukaryota > Metazoa > Mollusca > Bivalvia > Ostreida > Ostreidae > Saccostrea > Saccostrea glomerata. The sequence continues at coordinate 809,495 of PRKT01000173.1, read as the reverse complement.
AAAAATATACTTTCAATTTGCTTCCGACACCTATGTAAATTAATATACCATAAATAACGAGGTAATTGAACGTTACATTCAGATTATAGGCAATAAAAAATAACTTATTTTGATAATAAATGCAGCGGATCTTTAAACATACCTAGATTCACTCAACGACTGATACATTTGTACATACAGACGGATTTTTTAATGTTCTTAACCTTGTATTGTGTGCGGACGTTTTGTATGGACAATTTTACTTCATCCCCAGTCTGAATATATTCTGTTTGGTTACAACACTGTCTACTATAATTTACCATAAGGTTACATTCAATACATAGAATAGATAAAGCCTGCAATCGATTAAAATGTTTCTAATTTTCCGGATAAATTATGCCTACTGTAATTGAGGGTTAGGTTTTAAAATTAGTGAGCACTCCATTTTTCAAGCTCCAAACAGCTCAGTATTACGTTACGCTACAACTCCATATCATTATTCGTAGGGAAAGTAGTCCCGGAGAATTGACGCTGTATGGAGTATGTCCATTTTTTGCCGAAGATCAAGATGGTGCGATAAGTATCATAAAACTGCACAGTGCACAAAGATCTGTAATCGGTTCTTTTTCTTTATTTTGTGGTAGTGTATTGGGTCCATGTATTTATTTGTAATGTGAGAAAATTAGAATTCTGGTTTTCCTAGTGTGAAACAGGTCCAGGAAAATCACTATATTTAACTAGCTATATAGGTAGATCTACCTATATAGCTTTATTTACTTATAAAATATAGCTATATTTAGCTATTTTGGAATAAGTTTCTGTTTTAATGAAAAGCAGACAAAAAGTCGCATGTAAATTATGGCTGATATATTTTTTAAAAGGATTGATAAAAACAGCCTAGGGCATAGACAGCAAAACATTGCCTCTTATAAACACTTTTTAACCAAAAAATGTATCTCTGTTGTTTGGATAGCTGAAGTGCAGTGATGCATGAGCAGCATGACTAAGTGTGATTGCCTTGCATTGTGCTCAATTATTACCAATCAATCTTGTTGACCAAAACTGCTTTTCTTTGTTAAAGTAGCTGCTTACTCACAGATTAACTGTTATACATAGCCGGGCCCAAAACTTTTAGATCTTTGATTGCAATTACACAAAAGGAGAAACATTCTTGTAAGTGGGTTTTTGGTGAATTGTTTTCAGTCCATTTCAAAGTTGAAAACTAATACTGCTTCATTATGCGACTTTTTGCCTGCTTTTCATAAAACAGAAATTTACTCTGAAATAGCTAAATATAGTGTAACAGAGTTTAAAGTGGCTACATATATGTGTTGTAAACAGTGAGGCCACGCTCCTACTAGCACTAGCTAGTGGGTTAACCCTTTAGCTCATTCGGTAGAGCGTTGGAATTTAAATCTGAGGGTTGTAGGTTCGAGCCACAGTGTGGACACCCCCTAGCTAATCGGTTATATTGGCGCCCAACGTGGGGCTGGACCGTGAATCTAACCCGGGACTAGGGCTGGGACGATACCGAACTTAGCTGATCCGATACATATCACGATACCTTAGGTGCGATACGATACATATCACGATACATTTAAAACCAAATGAAAATAGATATTTTTTAGAACATTTAATTTGGAACATTACAGATTATAAAAAATAAACTAATTCAACAGAAACCCGACTAACTGCCATTGGGTTTTTGTTGATTTAACATAATCCGGCGTGTCTGACGCCATTTTGACGCTTGTATTTTGAATTCTGTATCACCAAGACGTTTGTACTTTATTTCTGATTGTTTATTCTGATGATACAGACTAAAGGACTAAAACTTTCGAATTCTAGAGCCCCGACATTTTTGGAAATAAAAAAAAAGTGCGGTCAGGTATCGTGATATTAAATTAGTTGAATCGATCCGTATATCGTCAAAGTGAATACTGTGATGCATCGGTGCACCGGTGGATCGTCCCAGCCCTACCCGGGACCACTGTATCTCCAGTCAGGTGCTCTACCTACTGAGCTATCCAGGCCGATATCCACGACCCAAACCATTACAATAGATATATTATATAGGTAAATAAAGCTATATAGGTAGATTTACCTATATAGCTAAATATAGTGATTTTCCTGGACCTGTGAAACAGAAAACAGGTGCCCCTTTTTCTGTTGATGAACTTGATTTCTTTTATTCAAAAGATATAGAAGTGCTAATGGTGCTTTTATGATTATTTTATTTAATATCTTAATTTATTTATGGGGAATTCAAATTTTATATTTAAATAATTCTGGAGTTTATTTTACAGTATCAGCAAAATCAGCATGTGAACTTTATCATGCCACGATGACTGTATAACATCACCGGTGAACAATGGAGTACGATGATAATTTCGATGATTATTATGATGACGCCAACATTTATGATGAAGAGGATTTGGAGAAAATGTTGGCAGGTTATACAGACTTCGATTACGGTGATGAAATGGAGTATGCTCGGATTTCTTTTATGGATCTGGCTGATAATTGTCTGTACCCTACCTTACAGCAAACAATTCATATGTTGGCTCCGCTGTATGTTTTGTGTATCACAACTAGGATTGTTTGTGTGGTGGGATATTCAGGTAATTTAAGATTGTGGAACTTTCATTCAATAAGAATTTTTTTATACATTAATTCTTTTTAATTAACAATTACCAATAAAAAGCAGAAAACATGAATGGCTAGAAATTAGTGTATGCTTTCATTGGCAGTATATTAATTGAAAGAAAACAATTTATCATACTGAGTTGCATGTTTTTTTTTGTACCTTCGAAGTCAATATTTTGATCAACTGATAAATGAGTTGTAATGTTGTTTTTTTTTATTTTGGCCCCTAGATAGAATTTATGAAACTTTTATGCCCCCCTTCGAAGAAGAGAGGGCATATTGCTTTGCTGCTGTCTGTTGGTATGTAGGTCTGTCGGTCCATTTAGTTTCCGTTCATTTTCTTCACAACCTTTGCACATACTGAAATGAAATTCGGTATACAGATTTTTCAGCTGAATATCTAGGTCAAGTTCTGTTTTGGGTACGATCGCTCCCTTTTTGTTAGATTTATGCCCCTTGGACTTAGAAAAATTCCACTTATTTGCAGTTTCCGTTCATTTTCTTTGCAGAGGTTTCACATATTGAAATGAAATTTAGTATACAGGTTTATTAGGCGAATATCTAGGTCGAGTTTTGTTTCGGGTACAATCGCACCACTTTTGACAGAGTTATGCCCCTTGGACTTGGAAAAATTCCTCTTATTTGCAGTTTCCGTTCATTTTCTTTACAGAGGTTGCACATATTGAAATGAAATTTAGTATACACTATTATAGATTTTTTCAGCTGAATATCTAGGTCAAGTTCTGCTTTGGGTACGATTGCACCTTTTTTGTTAACACGCTCGTTAATGCTCATTTTACTGCTTCAAACATCAGTGCATTAGCCAATGAAAAAGTGTTTAACAAAACAATTGCATTAGAATGTTTATTGAAAAGCATGTTGCTGCCATTCAATATAATTTGTATTCACTTGTTAAATCGCAAAAGAAGATGATGACTCTGACAAAAACTCACAAGTAGATCTTACAGGGTTTGACAAATACTCACTAGTCTATCACACTAAGTTGGATAAATATTCACTAGTCAATCTTAATGAGTTGGACAAATACTCACTAGTCAATCTCACTGAGTTGGACAAATACTCACTAGTCAATCTCACTGAGTTCGATAAATACTCACTAGTCGATCTCACTGAGTTGGAAAAATACTCACTAGTCGATCTCACTGGGGTTAATTCCAGATAGAGCTATGGTGGTCTCCGAGACAAAACATACAAAATAATGGCTGAATCTGAAGGATTGGGCATCTCTGTAAGCACGTACCCACCTACAAACAAACACAAAATGCAAGAGTATTGCCATGGTTCATTATAGGTAAACACATGAACAAATGCATATTAAGGTAATCTGGGGAACGGCTGTGTTGCCAGTTAGGAAATTTGTTCATCTAAAAAATTTATTTTTATTACATGTATTAGTGACCAAATAATTGCCAAAATCTACACAACTTTTTAACATGAGTGTCAATGGAACAAAACATCTCATGATGAACTGAACATACAAGAACAATATGTTTTTAGGAGAGACTTACTTGTAATTACTGTCTAGAATGATCCAGGATCCAAAACAAGTCGAGAAGGAAAGACAGAACACAGAAAATAAACTGGATTTCATCACCTTAGTCATCCAATCTACATCCTAATGACAAAAAAATATATGTATGAATTTAGGGAGGAATGAGGACTTAAGCAGAAACGACTCCTGTAGAGAAAAGATTTACGTTTTTACCACAGAAGTTTGGTCACCCTTTAATTGTTTTTTTTTTTGTTTTACAAATTATCTGTATCTTACTTCATGTAAATCTGACTTAAAATATATTTTTTTTAAAAGATCCAGGTGCTGGTGTGTGTGTGTGTGTGTGTTAAAATCTGTTAGTGTTACATACATGTATGTATATACATGCATATTATCAATACAAAGCTTATGATTATTTATAAGAATCTAATTCATCTTCCACATTTTACCAATTTCCAACATTTTTTTTCAAAACAAAACTTTAGTTTACAGTTTAGAGAACTCTCAGACCAATAAGACTTTAATGGAGCACCTAATTTTTCTCAAAACTTACAAGGCACTTGGATAAACTTGTGGAGTAGATACTTTTAAAGTCTTGAAATGACATCCAAGGCCCAAAGATAACATTTCCAGCACAAAAAATGTAGGCCGTGTAATCTGTAAAGGCAGGCAGAGGTGTAACTCCTGAGGTGATGTCAAAACCAAGGCCTATAAGTTTCATAGAGAGCATTATCTGTGCACCTGAAATATAAAATTAGACTGATCACCTGGAACACAAGTTTACATTGATTTTGTATATATATAGAACTGTTACAACTTTTGTACATGTACGGGAAAATGAATTTGACATTTCAGCCAGTTTATGAGAAACTTGCAATAACCGGCTCCGCTTACGCGTCGCCGGTAAAACTCAGTTTGCGACCGTTAAATCAGCATTAACGGTCGCAAATACCAAATTAGGAGATAGTTATTCCCTAAGTATATTACCTAGGTTAAAAAGAACTTCAGTTCATGTTATTATTTTGAATATACAAATGTAAAATCTTCATGAATATTTGTTAATTTCAGTGGTGTGACTGTCACGCGACCATTATACGTTGAATTTCCAAGATCTCTAGTTGAAGTCGTAACTAATTGGAATTTACCTATGCATAATTGGTTGAAAAACTGTAAGATTAAAAGTTTTTTTACATGTACATTTGACCTTTATCTATCTTTAAGAATTGTGTGTCTCTGTAAATGTTAAAGATGACTATTTACATATATTACGTTTTTGTTTCTTTAGATGTGTTCAAAACAGCCCGTCCATATGGGACATTTTTAGCCGTCATTTTGACCTACATAGCCAGCAGTCTGCTTCATGTGAGTTTCACATAATCATCTTGGGGATGGTTTTAAACTATTCCAAAAGAGTATTTAAAATTGAAAATAGGACCTATGTTCTTTAGGTTTCATCATTTTTTTTTTATTACAGGGCCTTAATTTTCAGTTAGCAGCAGTTCTTTTATCACTGGGGTTCTATTCCTATGTTGAAATGGGTAAGATGTTGATAATTTTGAAAAGGATAAGGTATTTTTTATTTTTCAATTTTAAAATATTTTCATAAAAAATGTATATACATGTAACTACAATGTAACATTCAGTGATGCAGTGCATTCTGTTTGAGTAGTCAGTGAACATTCATAAAGTCCTTCAATGAATATGATGCTAAGACTTTAAAACTCATTGACCAAGCATGTACCTGTTGAGGTAATGTTTAAGAAGATATCCTTTAAGTTTATATACATCTAATTATGTGATGTGTGTCTTCAGTATTTAGGAGGAAGTTGGCCCGAGTGTTTGATGCCTGTTTGGAGGCGCGGTCCTGTAGAGATAACTGTCCCCACACCTACAAACATGTAAGATTTCTTTTTTTAAATTAAAGATGAAATTCAATAACATTTGTGCTAAATACTATACTCATTCATAAACTAGCGTCTTCAAAATTTAGCTGAATCACCAGGTATTAAGTTATTGGGGTATTCATGAATTAACTTTACATACTAAAAGCACCATATATTTCATTTATATAATAATTTCTTAGCATTATTCTTGAATTTGTGCCAAAGCCCCTAAAATATAAAGTCTGCTTTTTCTGGTAGTACATACTGTACAGTACATCCTAGATATAATTGAATAACATTTGGGGTACATTTCATTGGTACTTTAAATTTTTACAGAACCATCCATTTGTGTGGATTACAAACCTTTGTTTTGGATGTGTAGCAGTCTTTCATTTAGCGTACCTGGGTCTGATGTTTGACAGCAGTGCAGAGGCTGAAAAGGTCAGAGGTCAAACAGCTGTTCAGTCATTTCCAAATAAACAATTCCTAATAGGAATTCTTTAAATGATAATTTTTCAGTGAAAATTTCTGTAATTAGTAATTACAAAGTAAGTCTGTGATTACATGTACAAATTTTAAAGTAATGCAAGATAACCATGTGATGTTCATTCTATGAAAGTATCCGTGAAAAGAAAATAATGGGGTGCATTAAATGCAAAGGGTATACCTCAGTGCAGACATCAGAGATAGGAAAACTAACTTGTCATGTGGCAATTTACAAGCCATGTTCAGTTTCAATTCCCATTACATGAACTTGTCACTTTATTTTCAGTGATCAGACTAAGTGTCTCACTATTAAACATTGTAATTTCATGTTATATAATATTGTAATGATTTCATTTACAGGGCTACAACATGTCCCATACACTACAGAAATGGTCCGATCTCGGCTTCCTGAGTCACTGGGTCATACTTGGAACTTACATATTTCACTTAATGGTGTAAAAAAGAGGCCTTCTGAAGCTTCCTAGAAGATGAACAATTTACAAAGAAATTCAAAATGAATTATCATAATGTGCAATTTGATACATGCTTTAAGGGTCCTCCACACACCCACAGGTTATGCTCTCATATTATTGAGTATTACTTTTAACAAGTATATCAACCTTCAAAAACTGTCCAGGGATTAAAATGTAATTTATACTGATTTTTTAAAATAATTATTTCACAAGTTATAGGAAATTTTTCCCAGAGCATTTTCATACCTAGCACAACAAACTTTGTCTTATTCTTTCGTATATTTTTAAGCTCACAGAATAACCATAAAAATTTATTTTTATCTATCAACATATTTTTTACAGAAATTTATTTTATTTATAAAAAGTACACAAAACTCATTTTCTCTTAAATAAATTCGAGAAAAATCAATAAGGACTCCTTTTGTGGAGAAGAAACATTAATGAATTAGATTACATCAAAAAATTGAATTAAAATTAAATGCACTGATGTAGTAAAAACATTTTCTAAATCTTTGGTATCAAAGTTCCTTTTTGGAGTTATCTTTCCTGTTGCCCGGGACTCAAAAACTTTGGCAAGTCTCCGCATACGTCACCATACTATATTTAGTAATAACTTGCCACGGAACTGGACAAATATAACAGAGGAAAACTAGAAACACACACTATTTTATTTATATTTATAAACAACAATGAGATAATGTATTATTGAAACGCACAAATTAGTGTGCCGAAATTTCAACTATCAAAACAGACTCGGTTGATTAGCCTGAAAGGATTAATAACCTAAACGTTTTTTGTCATATCCACCAGTACCTGTTGTTTACGAATTATTATGTAACATAATCCAAGACGTCTGTTGTTCTTTTATTTAACAAAAAAAACGCACATCCTTTTCCATCGGTCACTCCGTGATCATGCCATGTGTTCATTGTTTACAAACGGTGTTAGGTTAAATCATTCTTACAGAAACTCGATTGAACCGGAAGTAAAAGTATTTTTTCTCTACATACGTCACAAGTCACATGGTGTGGAGGACCCTTAATGCTGTTGTTGCAATACCACCCCAGCCCTGTGATGTTCATTGTTTGCTATGACATTTAAATGTTTTGCATGGTGTATACTGTAAACGTATTACATTTAGTGGTGTATTTTTTTTAGCAATTTTGGCGGAAAGCAGAGTCCACTAATTCAACTACATCGCTAAATGTCTTGTTTATTAACTTTTATAACCAGCAACTTCAGACAGCGCTAAATCAAATCTACCCTTATTTGTTGAAAAATGAATTTCCGTCAAATATCGTACAAGCCAAATGTAATACATTTACAGTATTTGCACATATTTACAAAAGAAAAATTATTAATGTTAGTTATGGACTTATGGTCATATCCTCTGTGTGATTAGTGAATAATATGATGCTAGGTTTTATTTTGATAACAAGGTCAACAATTGAATACAGTACTCTTGGGAATCAAAAGAATCAGATATCTTCAGCAATGTTCTTTGAACCCCCAGTATTATATTTTATATACATTTTGAGTGGTTTTTGAAATTGTTAGTTTGCATTTTCTCCAATTTGGAAAGAGGAGTCATTTTTGTCAAGATTGTGGGCATTTGTACCAATTAGTACATCATCTTGATATCATTATGTACTGTACTTTTGTTCATCTATAGTTTCTATTTGACAAATGTTAAAATGAAAGGGTGTATTTTACCCTTACTTATATTGTTTTAATTAATCCTAAATCCATAGAGTGTATAGAGTACCATGTACATGTATTGAAGAGTTTTCTTTTTTTGTGAAAGTTTTACAGAGTGATGGTAAGATAGAGAGCTATATATAGATACTGGTACATGTATGTGAAGGTCACTGTAACTTATATTACTAAGAACATGAATGACATCTTGAGCCTATAAATCTGATGGAGGACCTTTGTAGGAGAAGCTTTGTCTGCCTGTACTGTCTGTTACCACTACCAATAACATCTCTATTGCGGTCTCTGTGATGTAGTTAGGTATTCTATACAGTCCCTGACCTGTGTTGTTGTGGTGCTGTATGGTCTGTATGAGTTTTCCTGTGTCAGTGTAACAGTTTACCTGGCCTGTCTCTGTATCATCATTATACATTCCGACCAGCAGGTCTCCAGTGGAGGTGGAGCTGTAGACACTCCGTGGTCTCCATGGTGATGTGTTGTATGGTATCACTGTGGTCTTTACTTTATCTGTAGACAGTTTAATGATGTTATAGTTACTGTCTATATAAATTATATCACTTTCTTGTGTCACAGTGTGTACTGTAAACCAACTATTGTTCGCGTCATCTTTTATTCGCGATTTGTTAATTTAAAATCATTCCGCAACGATTAATTTCCGCGACCTAGAAAACATTCTCTACAAATCCTTAGCAAAATGAATGGTTCGCGGCGATTAAAATTCGCGAGTTAAAGGACGTCGCGGAACTCGCGGATATTTCTCGCACGCGAATAAAAGTTGGTTTACAGTACATCAACACCATAATCACTTAAATCTGTCACACGATCTAGAATATCACCTTCTACGTTTGGTAAGATGAGATTGTTAAGTTCACAGATCCAGACCCGGTCTGATTTCATGTGGGTAATGTGATTACCCAGTCCAACACCAGTCACTCTGACAGATTTCTGTAACACCAGTCTATACATCACTGACATCAGACATCTATTTCTTCTTTTTCCTGTGGTTTCAAAATCCTCTGTTGATTTCCTTCAGTCAGGGAGGTCTCTCTGTAAATTACAACACTGTATTATAATCTTTGACAGCAATAACAATCCTCTCTCTATACTTAACTATTGTATCATTGTCAGATTCAGTGTTATGGTTTTACAAAAAAAAAAATAGAATTAAGACGCAAATATATACATATCATATAATATAACAGTAAAACTCTGTTATAATGAAGTCACAGACTCTTTTTGGCTTCAGGTGACACTCTTTGCTTGGAATAAGCATTTGTTCTACAAAATGGTTTTACAAAAAAATAACTGGAATTAAGACGCAAATATAAACATATATAATATAACAGTAAAACTCGGTTATAATAAAGTCACAGACTCTTTTTGGCTTCAGGTGACACTCTTTGCTTGGAATAAGCATTTGTTCTACAAAATGGTTTTACAAAAAAATTAATAGAATTAAGACGCAAATATAAACATATCATATAATATAACAGTAAAACTCGGTTATAATAAAGTCACAGACTCTTTTTGGCTTCAGGTGACAGTCTCTTTGCTTGGAATAAGCATTTGTTCTACAAAATGGTTTTACAAAAAAATAAATGGAATTAAGACGCATATATAAACATATCATATAATATAACAGTAAAATTCGGTTATAATGAAGTCACAGACTCTTTTTGGCTTCAGGTGACACTCTTTGCTTGAAATAAGCATTTGTTCTCTTTTAACACAGAAAGATGTTTTCTGTCATGAATATATAACCAGATTTTTAAAATGATATTGCCAATCATGTTGTATATTCATCATTTCTTGCTTTGTTGTTTGATGTCATCTTTTCTACATTTGAGAGACTAAAAAGGGGTATATTTTTATACAGTTATTGACTGGGTAGGAGGGCAACATATGATTTGTTGGACCTGAAGGTGAAAATGTTGCCCAAGGCCACAGACCAAGGGCAACATTTTCACTTTCAGGTCCAACAAATCATGTGTTGCCCGAATCCCAGTCTAAAACTGTTTTGTTATACCCTTCATTGCTCACTTAAGATTGATCAATTAAATCAATACACGCTATATTATATAAATATTGCATGTAGTTGAGTGTAGTATTGAAAATTTTCACCCCAAGAAAACCATTGTCAACCGAGGCACAGCGGAGGTTTACAATATTTTTCAAGGGTGAAAATTTTCAATGTTACACTCGGCTACATGCAATATTTATTATATTAAACTGAATGTTTTATACAAATACATATAACTGTGAACTGTGCGTGCATAAATTCTGCGCAGTCACTTTTTTTGGAATATCACCCATCTTCAAGCAATGTTGACTGTTGCTACGCCGAAGGGCGTGGCTTCATTATTCAGCAGGTAATAGTGTTCTTTAACAAATGTTTCTCAACCAATCAGATTCAACTAATTTACATGAAAGTAAAATATTATCAAGCTGAGAAAGAACAAAATCAATTATATATCTATTGTATCACAAAAATTATTTATCACAAAGCATACTCTTCCCTTTTTCCTTACCTTGCTGTGAGCAACAGCTCTTGTAGCTCTTATCTTCGGCTATTTTCGCGTCCCTGATATTGAACAATGATTAATTACTTGTGATGTAACAGACGAGTGATGTTGGGCTCTAACAGTTCTTATGTAAGACCGGTCAATAGTGAAATTGTTAGACCGATGTAATAAACAGTTCTTTTGTTGGACTTTTTATATGTAATAAATATATACTAGAATGATATGTATAAGGGTATAACAATGCATAAATATATAAGCTTGCATTATTTGTTGCATATTTATCTGTGCCAGTGCATAAAGTTACTATATAAGCCAATATTTATATAATATTGTAAAATTATTTAGGTTCATTTGCAAGTTCATGTCACAAAGTATAATGCATATATTTTTCTGCATACATGAAAATGTATTTTGATATCTTACATTTATCGCTCCATAGTGGAGTTAAAACTGGGTAGTGTAATTTGGGTTGTAATAGTACTTAGTCTAGTCAAAATAGCATTTTAATTTAAGATTGTTGTGTATTTAGTACTATTTACTTATTAAAGTTTATTAGTGCTCAACAAATGTTACATGTACGTTCTACCTTCATATATCTTAATAAAAACAATAATCACATATATAGCGGACAAGATATCAAAGTATGATGTTTAAAGCTTATAAGAACACCATGATATATTTACATCCACTGAATATTTTCTCCTTTTTTTCTTAAGAAATCCCATTGCATTAATCACTGCATGAACTACAGAAGGCATGTCGCCTGTACAGATTTCTTGATCAGTGGCTGTTCCATCAATAAAACGTATAAAGGCGTTTGCATTATTAATACAATAATTAATCTTTTTAATCCTACTTTCAATGATTATTTAAACAGATATAAATATAAAAAATAAAATGTCTTTCTTTCTTTGTTTTTACTGGAATAAACGGTTGTAGCTATTGCAGAATAAATTTACATAACCTGCGTAAGCGGGTTATGTATTTTTTCTGCAGCAGTTGCTTCCGTTAATTCCAGTAATAACAAAAAAATAAAGCAATTTATTGTTTAAATTAAAATCAAAACAAAGTTTTATTTTGACATTTAAATGTTGATCAGAAGCTTCTCTGTAAAAATACCTGTATGGTTTTTTTTGGTGTCAATTTTTAATATACAAGTTCTCATTCAGACATGTTGTTCCATGCAATTATAATGATCTCTTTCTTGTTGTGGTGCTTATTTGTTTTTGATATTAACCTACATGTATTTTCCAATATTTACAGTTCTAATTGTATTGCTCTGTGTTTATTATTTTATGATATGTTAATTCTGTTTTGTTAAAATTTACAATTTACCTTCATTTATACATTGTGTACTTCACCATAAATATTAGACTGACCCTGTCATAACACCTATATGTATTTTGAAGACTGTCTCCCCTCCACCAGTCTATAAACCAGGTCCAAAATTTTAGTTATTTATTTACAATGCTAGAATCTCATACCTATAGTTATATGTTGTAAGTTCAGTTTTCAGCTTTAAGCTTGTTAAATCTGTTCCACCGCTTTACAGTGATTGATAAATCTGTTCCATTTTGATAGTGAATTCTGTCCTTATTTGTAATGATATAAATAAATTAGATTTAAACTTTAAATGTGTTTATTATTGTCCTATTTGATTGAGTGAAGCATTAAGATTACAAACAGTAATAATGGTCCAAAGTTCATGGAAATGTTTACAAATCAAAGGCAAAGAAAACACTGACGTCTCAAACACATCAGATGTGGGATCAGGTGCCATGGAGGAGTAAGAATCCCCTGTCTACAGGTCATGATCATTTTGTTGAATACTTTCTCTCCTGATTGAACAGAATGAAAGTTTAAGAAGATTCTTTACAAAGTAATTGCACGAGTCCTATGCATTGAAACTAAATTTGCATAATGTTACATCCAGGTGATGCACATTTTGTGTACCAAAATGTTTTTGGTGGAAAATTTTGTCTAGCATAAACTTGAAGATAATATTCGTCAAAGTGCGGAATCCTTCTCTGTTTTAATAGTATTTTCAAACGTCCACAGCACTACAATGGACATGCTATCATGTACATGTATATACATAATAAACTTGCACACAATTTAGATTTCATCTATATTTATTTGATTTACATAAATATTCTTATTAATAACTAGCAGCACAGTGTTACACTCCCACAGGTTCTGAATATAAGAAATAACAAACAAGATAAATACACAGTATAACAATACACAGTCAAATGAACTCTATACTTAACAATATAAAGGATGGGTATTATTAAGTAGGAGGTTGACTATTATAAAGAGGGACACATATCATTGCTGGTGATAAAATATTATGGATATAAGCTACAAATGAGTTATATGAAATATTATACAAGCTAATCCATCTAGTAATCTTCATGATTTGAGAGATCTTTTTGTTATCCATAATTTTTTTAAAGATCTTTTTAAAATTTTCATGACAACATTAAAATTAGATTTGTTTGTTGTAATAAATAAATAAATGCAAATGTATGGATTTTTTAGACATATAAATTACAAATTATTAGCAACATTTGATTTTTTTTTTATAAGAAAAAAATCTCTATGTACCTTTTCCATGATCATCATTATTTTGTGAAAGTTGGAGATATTAAAGCACATGACTGCTTAATTTAGTGTTAATGTGGATATGGGACAATTGGTGCTCTCTGAAATAACCCTACCCATACTAAGATAAATTACATGTTATCCATATACATGTTCATAAGCATAAATTAGGGCAAAAATGACCATATCAAATTATGTAAACATACAATGAAAGCAACATGTACAGAAAATCATGATTAGCCCAACAAACAAGACAGACAGATTTTATCATGCCATTAAAATGTACAAGTATAATGGCTGCACAAATCCATCTCCATACGCAATCTGTTAGTGCAAAGTAGACAATAACCCTAGTGGTGTATTAAATTCTGATGTTAAAAATTAAGCTAACAAATTCAAAACTGCAACAAGTAACTTTATTTCTCAATAACAGAGTCCTGAATCCTAATACCATAACACTCTTTGGTGTTTTCAATAAGACATAAATATTTACATATACGTGTACCGGGGGGTAATAATAATTTATAATTATATTCTCAAACTGATATGTTGGAATGCATTCAAGACGACTTCTAATTATAAATATTTGTAGGACAAATTCTCAAATTTAACGATACATGACCAGAGTGAGAGTCTGAGATTCCGCCCCTCAAACTCTAAACAATACAAGATCATCTACAGGTCACAACATCAAGCTAACACCCCCCTCTACCTTTCTCCACATTATACATGTACATTAAACACTCAACTGTGGGTCAAACCTTCAATCTATCTAATGTTTCTGATCAATTGCTCTTTAAAAATTCATGATAAATACAATCTTAATACACAATTTCATTGTTTATGTGATACATGATATTAAAGTAACTATATAAATATATTTTTGTGACATGCATTATAAACATGTCACAATAGTAAAAAGATTTATAAAACATACAATTTTATCCAGAAAAAATAATACTTTTATCATTTACATAAAATAACATATTTTTGAATTTTACCCTGAAAAAATTAAAAAGGTTTGAATTATAGCTACATTTAAAACTGACATAAAATGATGCCAGCCAAATATTGATATTGAAGATTTCAGATATATATATATTATATACATGTACATACACATACAAGAACTGAAATTCAAAGGGGCATGGGCACACTTCCATTGCCATTTTGTTTAATTAACGTTCAAATTCTATATTTATGTGAAAACATCTTCACTGAAATGGTTTGAATTTCAACTTTAAAATGATTTTTTATCATGAAATTTCATTAATATTCAATCAGAATGTTATATTCTATACAATCTAACATTAATGAAACTCTATACATAGGCATGAGCTCTGTTATTTATGTTTACATTTTATCATTTTGATAACATTACATCACTGAACACTATAACACATAATACTGGTACAGGAGTTTTGGTTTTTCTTTCATCTTTATTCTAACATTTCTTAAAGAATAGTTTTAAAAATTTTACTCATACCATACCAATATCTTGAATTTCTTGAATATCACTAGTCTTTTAATGTGAAAGATTGTACATGTATCATATAAAAAAAATACACTGATATGATGATAGATTTTCTGCTTTTCATATGAAACACTTAATTAATAATCATATTAGTATGAAAGGCCCTCACAACACATAAGACATATATGCTACTGAAATGGATATAAACTTGAAAACTGTGACCACACCCCTTTAAATAAATCATGAAATTTGGATGAATACCATATTATGTTTTTTAATGGTCAGAAATAAATCAGTCCTATCAGATCTTATTTTTAGAAGAAAAAAAAATTACTAAAGAGCTCTAGCTTCTATTTACTTCACAAAATGTCTGCTAAAATTACAATTCTCTACAAATTAATTCCATAAATCTTATACATATAAATATCTAAGATAAAAAGTTTAATTTTTTAATTACCAAACATAAAAACTATTTAATAATTCCATGTCAATTAATGTTTGTCATAATCGAAAATGGTACATGAACACATATATCACATTCAAAAGCTTTGTACTATTTAATTAAATTAAAGATATATTGCCAATATTTTTCCCCATCATCTCCAAACTTTAAAAAAAAATTGTTGCAAAGAAAAAACCAGAAGTCTCTGTCGAGACTGTTGCTCTACTGGTTTGTACTTATCAAAAACTGATGCACTATTTTATGTAACTCTGTGTATTCTACTTGTGTGCCAAGTCATACTGAAATCAGATCAAAATTGTAGGAGGAGTAGCATTTTAAAGGAATTTCATAGAAAATTTTATTTTCAGAAACCATGGTAACAATGTTCATTGAAATCAAAAACTGATGCACTATTTTATGTATCTTAGTGTAGTCTACTTGTGTGCCAAGTTATACTGAAATCAGACTAAAACTCTAGAGAGAGTAGCGTTTTAAAGGAATTTCTCAGAAAATTCTATTTTTAATAACCATGGTAAC
Organism: Saccostrea glomerata; assembly: GCA_003671525.1. Taxonomy (NCBI): domain Eukaryota; kingdom Metazoa; phylum Mollusca; class Bivalvia; order Ostreida; family Ostreidae; genus Saccostrea; species Saccostrea glomerata. Next base: position 793,223 of record PRKT01000173.1, on the reverse strand, counting down.
ACCGTTCATCGAAATAAAAAACTGATGCATTATTTTATGTATCTTAGTGTAGTCTACCTGTGTGCCAAGTTATACTGAAATCAGACTAAAACTGTAGAAGGAGTAGCGTTTTAAGGGAATTTCACAGAAAACTCTATATTTAGTAACCATGGCAACACCGTTCATCAAAATCAAAAACCTATGCACTATTTTATGTATCTTAGTGTAGTCTACTTGTGTGCCAAGTGATATTGAAATCAGACCAAAACTGTAGAGGGAGTAGTGTTATAAAGGAATTTCACATAAAATTCTATTTTTAGTAAACATGGCAACACCGTTCATCGAAATCAAAAACTGATGCACTATATCATGTATCTTCGTGTAGTCTACTTGTGTGCCAAGTAATATTGAAAGCAGACCAAAACTGTAGAAGGAGTAGCGTTTTAAAGGAATTTTACAGAAAATTCTATTTTCAGTAACCATGGTAATACTGTTCGTCGAAATAAAAAACCGATGCACTATTTTATGTATCTTAATGTAGTCTACTTGTTTGCCAAGTAATATTGAAATCAGACCAAACTGTAGAAGGAGTAGCGTTTTAAAGGAATTTCACAGAAAATTCTATTTTAAGTAACCATGGCAACACCGTTCATCAAAATCAAAAACTGATGCACTATTTTATGTATCTTAGTGTAGTCTATTTGTGTGCCAAGTTATATTGAAATCAGACTAAAATTGTAGTAGTAGCGTTTTGAAAAATTGTTTACAGACAGACAGACAGCTAGACAGACGGACGGACGCCAGACGCATTACTATCGCATAAGCTCTTCTGGCTCCGGGATCATGAAACTGTCTTAAATTTAAGTCAAAATTTTGTCTTAATTTTAAAATTTAGACTTAGCTAAGATCGCGTACTTAAGTGGATCACAAAACGATCTTAGCAAAAACTTAGTTAAAGTAATATACGCCGTATGGATGCCGATTTGTATGTGAAACAAAATGATTAAATGATTTGAAACACACAAAGTGTGATGAAAAAATAATATTTCCACAAAATTTAACTATAAAACTCGTTGTAATAACAGAACAATAAAGCAATATCTGCAATCAAGAATTCAGTCTTTTCATGAATATTGATAAAGGAAGTGCGTAAACAGTAGGTCTAAATATAGACACGTATGT
>PRKT01000173.1:775703-791236 GCA_003671525.1 Saccostrea glomerata | reverse complement strand
GGGCCACAATGGGGAATCAAAGTTTTACATAGAAATATATATTGGAAAAATCTTTGAAAATCTTCTTCTCAAGAACCACTGGGCCAGAAAAGCTGAAACTTATGTGGAAGCACCCTGGGGTAGTGTAAATTCTAAATTGTACAAATCATGACCCCCGGGAGAAGGGCGGGGTCACAATGGGGTATCAAAGTTTTACATTGAAATATAGAGGAAAAATTTTTAAAAATCTTCTTCTTAAGAACCACTGGGCCAGAAAAGCTGAAACTTATGTGGAAGCATCCTGGCTCCGGGATCATGAAACTGTCTTAAATTTAAGTCAAAATTTTGTCTTAATTTTAAAATTTAGACTTAGCTAAGATCGCGTACTTAAGTGGATCACAAAACGATCTTAGCAAAAACTTAGTTAAGATTTGACTTAGCAAAAAACTTACCATAAAATCTTATTTGTCATAGTAACGAGGAACTCTTCAGTATGAAGGTAGAAAAGCCATTTGTATAGTCAGAGATAAATAAATGTCTCTTTATCATGTTTATAAAAAATAATACATTGTGTAGTGTGTACCAAGTTTGAAGGGACATGGCGCCACACCACTTTGCACAAAACTTAGATCCACGACTGCGAGGAACTCTTCAATGCATGAAGGTACAAAACTTTATCGTCTGCTTACATTGAAAACAGACTTAAGATCAATCTTAAAAACTTAAGACTGCCTTTAAGCAGTCTTAAAATTTAAGACAAAATTCCAGTCTTAATTCTAAGTCAATTTTTTGTGATCCACTTTAAGATCAATCTTAAATTTTAAGTGCAAATTTTTGGAGTTAAGTCTGACTTAAGACTTAAGACAGTTTCATGATCCTGGAGCCTGGTCTCTGACCAGTAGAGCTAACAAACATAAGTCCGTTCAGTCCTGTATGAGATATGTTGGTGGTTTAGGCCACGTCCTCCTTCACTAAAATCTCCACCTCCTGAGGGAGGGGCTTCTTTGTTTCCAGGGCCTGAGACTGCTGGGCTGAACTGTAAGAATAAAACACAGTACAACCTGATTATAATGAAACTTCACAGAAATACAAATGATCAAATGCAAATTATTTAGAGGTTAATACCTTATTAATTTTGTTGTATGTATCTTGTGAAAAAATAAAGTTGTGAATTAATGTCAATATTTTTTCTATTAATTTTAAGTTGTTCACTAAACTGGGAAAAACTTCTGACTTCAGCATTAACCAGTCCATCAAAATACTAACATACTCTTACTATCACTCTAATAGATAAACAATGCACATATACTAAAAATTTAAGAATATCGAAAAACAATAATTATAAATGTTTTTTAAAAAACTTTGTTGCCTGAAGGAAAATAATGGTGTAAAAAAAAAATAAATAAATATTCTGACAATAAACCTTATCTACATTCTAACATTTCAACCCTGGAGTAAAAATTCATTCCTCTGGGAGAAGTATCCATGCTGTTAGTTAGGACCAGAGCCATCCCAGTTTGTTAGATAATACGTATTTCCTCAATGCCATTAACATGCATTTTATTTTTTTTCAGCACTGTCCTTGAATTCAGTATTTGTAATACAAACCCTACAAAACCAATTCTAGCAAACCAGTGGATTTTATTTACAGAGCAATAACTACAGTTTACCCAGCTCAAAAATAGGACATGCAATTTTTATTCAAATTACTACCCTTAAATTTTTTGGTACTTAAAGGTAGTAATTTTTTTTGCAATGAGACGTAGTATATGTTTGTGTGTGTTTCCCATTTACCATGATACCTTGCATTCAAGCCTTTTTTATGTGACTAACTCTTCTGAAATCAGCAGCAAAAGAAAAAAAATTGACTATTTCTGACTGAACAAGACTTAAAAATTAGAGCAAAGAAATATGAAGGGTGTGCAAGTATCAGTAAATTTAGAAACTTTGATTACTTGTAAGGAGAAATTGCATCTTGTTGAACGCTATACATGCAATTGTTTCATAATTATCTAAAGGCATCCAGGCTTGTTTTATCTTGCTTCAATTTAATGAAAGAACTACCGGTATTAATGTGGAGTACTGATTTTCTTCTAGAATCATATCTTCGAGCATTTATTTAATAAATAAATTAAAATTATATTAACAGAGATAGAATTTTAAAATTTGCTGACCATTTAAAACTGGTATACAATGTATATATGATATATATATATATATGTATTTCTAAAACTAACAATAGGTTTGTTACCCAGCATGCACTTTGTGAGTTTACAATCAAGCCTGGATTATCCCCCTTTGTCTGGTTTGTTGTTCAGCAGAGACGCTGAAAGAACAAAACAAACCAAACATTTCAGAGAGCCAGATGATTACAAACCAAACATTGCAGAGAGCCAGATGATTACAAACCAAACATAGCAGAGAGCCAGATGATTACTGGGTTTTATATCAGATTAATAAGTGTCTTAGTTTAAGTATCCATATAATAAGAAACTATAAGGTAATTAAATGTCACTAATCATTTCTCTGTATCTAATGTATATATGCACTGTATATTTTAGAACATGGATTACAACTATTTAATTCTCTGGACACGTGATAATTCATTTTATAAGACAAGTTAATACGTCATCAGAAGGACAGGACATGTACAAGATATAGATTTAGACAATCACATGCCAAATTGGGTTTTACATTTAATGAACAATATTTATTACAAAATCTTATTATTATCATTTAGTCCATCGAAGCTACTACATGAATACATGTGAGAAATATATTCCAAAATAAATAAATTTGTTCAAGAAAACATGCACTGTTATTTCAAGAATTAAAGTGAGTTTAAAAGAATTGCAAGCACAAAAGACTAAAGAAGATTAAAAAAAATTAGAGTACAATTACACTGTCATAAATTATATTCATGAACTTACAAAGTTGGATCATATAAGTAGTTTTATTTCATTAACTGTAGACATCAATATTAAAACTTTGTAAAAATCGTTCTGATTCCCACCATGTAATTTTTTCCTATATCCCGGTATTCACTTTGTTAAAAAATATATAAGACATGCCCCCCACCCCACTCCCACAAAAAAAATGAAATTAAATTTATTAAGATTACAGATCAAAACAGCAAAACCTGTTTTGACAACTTTGTAAATTCATGTACATCTACAGTTGATATAATAAACAGAAAAAGAGCACTACCTGCAGACCTGCTTGTCAATATATGAGCTATAAATAGCCCACTAAACAGACTGCAGCACTATAAATAGCCCATCAATTAGATTGCAGCGCTTACCTGTATAACCACTGCTGGCAGACGGTGGCTAACATCAGGAAAGCCACGCAGCACTCAAATATCACCTTCATCTGCAGGTTCTGTACGCAAAAATAAAAGTTTAGTGAATCAATGTAAGATTTTACATTTTTTTTTTTAAAAGTAGATTTACTGTTCATCAGTGTTTTCTTTAAGACCCAGCTAATGGCCAAATTGACCACTTCAATTGATACAAATGCAACTTTGCAAAAAAAAAATTGAATTTTAATTGTTGTAAGGTCTCTAGAAATTTGAATTTGTCAAACTTCAAACCAGAGCTTGTTATAATTGCTCTTAAACCTCAAGATAAGGGAAAAACACAGAGTTAATGACAAAAGCCATACCTGTAATAATATCACAACTACAATCATATTCAATGGGACTCTGAAGAAATTCATGATGGTGGATCGAGCTGAAAATAAATTTAAAATGTTTTTTGTAATCTCATTCTGATAAACTGGTCATTTTAAAATAAAACTGGTTTTATATCATTTAGAAGATTTATTTTTTACTGCATTCATTCCGAATGTTAATATATTAACCAGTTGTACATGTAGTACATGTATAAATATGGGAAGATATGAATTTCTTTTGTGACTCTACTACATTAGCATGTGTTTAATAGTAAAATCCAACAAGTTACTTGGACAATTAAATGATAAAGTTAATAGGTATATAGTACTTAATAAGTGATATATTACTTACTATCATCTGGGACATATTTTCCTCTCATCTGCCCTAGGGACGGCCAGAATATACCCACACAACACTCAAATATTAGGAACCCCGAGAAAACGATTATCTGGTTCTAAAAACAGATAAATCACAGGATCACAAAACTTTTCAAATTTCTCACAGATAATTTACCTGGTAAATCGCTAATCATTAACACTACAAATCATATCCTAAATTTTCTTTTTGCACCTGCATAAAAGAAGTGGAAATCAGTTTACTTCACAAGAGATTAGAGTAACTGTGCTCTAAGACTTCTACTTGTGATAATAAACCGTCATTTTCATGTTTTTTAGTAAAATAAGACTTACCCCTTTGAATAAAATAGGTGTGGTAAGTGAGACTGCTGCAGTGAATAAAACAACTCTACAATGAAAAGAGACATCTAAGTTTAACAATCTGTCATTTCACTATTTCAGTACTTGCCTCAAATAAAGACTCTATATTTTATGTAGAATAAATATGTGGTAAAACTTTCACTGTTGTTATTACCCACCTCATGAAGGACTCCACACTGGTATATTTAGATAAAAGTTTGAAGATGGATGAGCCTATCATTATAGAGACCTGTAATTAAATACACCTAATATCAAAAGTTGTCCAAAGCTACATGTATATAGCAATTCAAATTCATGATTATTCATGTGATTATACATATTACATGTATTTACTGCTGAGCTTTGATTTTTATTCTCCATGCTGAAGAGCTTTAAATATTTATGTAGTTCATTAACTGATACATGTTTATATGTATACTTGAACCATATGCAGCATTAAAATAGCAATTATCTTCAAATCTTGGTTGAAGAATTTAATGCCAGGAGGGAGTATTCTGAATCTACCCACCATAAATGCAGCGAAGATGTGACCGTGAGGGATGGATTCGTGCTTCTCTGTGGAGCCTGGTTTGGTTTCTGGAGTCAGGGCAGGTGTCCATTCCAACACAAAGATATACATGGAGCCCTCGAACAGGGACTGGATCAAGCCCAAACATAAGATTTTAGTATCTGTAAAACACAAAAGCTACAAAGGTTAACCTGCTTTATCTGAATATACAATTCATTTTCAGTAGACACACTAAAGTCTACCAGGATAAACGAAAAATATAGAGTCACATTATGTTATCTCAAATTCAATACAACTGATGATAAGTGTATGACTGGGACATCAAAATCATAAAATCAAATTGACATATTCATATGGTATTCGAGATACTGTATATTCCTAAATATGCACGTGGAATTAATCATCACGTAATTTCGCAAGAAGCGCCACACGCAAAATAAAATTACTTGCCTTTATTTTTATTGTGCTGAGATCTGTGTAAAATCTCTTGATCAATTGACCATTCACAAATTCTTATTCTCGCGATTTGATGCTGAATAGCCTATTTGCGATAATAAGTATTTGCAAAAAAAATAAGAAATCTACAGTATTTAAGAGCTCAAAATTCAGCTGTATAACATTATACTTATCACTAATAATGCAAAAATCATAAAAACATTTATTTATTACCATTGCGAATGGCTACAAAAGCATTTGTGAAGTTCTGCTTCCAGCTTCCAGACTTGTCTCCAAAGTTCTCGCCCCACGTAAACACAATAATGATTGTCATAATGGTCAGGACAGTCAGAGCCACATCAAACGGGGCCCTGTAAATAATAAGCACATCCATGATACTGAATGAATTCACCTATCAAGATCACAGTAAAGAGGTTACATTTATGAATACGTGGTAAATGCATAAAACCTAACATTGCATATATTACATGAAACAGTATCCAAACTTTGAATCTTGGGAAATGTATGTGGGGGTAACTATTGTCACAATTTTCTAAGCAAACAATTATAAAGATTTTCTTTTCAACTTTTAGGTAAAATTATAAATATCATCATAAATATTCACAAGAAGATGTCTCTTTATCAATTAATTCATATCTATATTTTAATTAAAATATGGATTATCTTAATATAAATTCTGCCTACACAAATCCAAATCTGTCTGCAAAAGTCTGGGCTACTAATCCTGCTAAGATGGCCACCAGGGAATTCCCCAACACAGCGTTACTAAAAATATTTCCTAGGGATTCCTGGTCAAATCCTCTCTACAAGTACAACCACAAAAATCAAAATTTTAATTAGAAACAAAATTAACAAAGATACAACCATCATAGCACTTCTCAATATATTGTAGCATTACTATTAGGTATTTAATTCATAGCAGCTAGTACTCAAAATAGCACTGTTTCATTCATAACACTACAGTACTGAAAATAACAATGAGGCATTACTAAAAATAACTTTGGTACGGTTTATAGATGTAGTCAAAATAATGTTGGTACTAAAAATAACATTCATATTGATTATGGCTGAACTCAAAATTACACTGATGGAGTTTATAGCAGTAGTCAATGGTTAAAGCACTACTAAACATAACATTGATATGGTTTATCATGTTAATAGCAGTACTCAAAATAACCCTATCCCTGTTTGTAACATCTGTTGTGGAATTCTAACTTGATATTAAGTACAGGTATGGATTTTATACACAAACATGATTTCATCTGAAACCATCACAATTCATCTAGATTGTCTGCCATCTGATCACTACTGTCTCATACATGTAAGATGCATTGATTTTTTCATCTATTTAATCTCATCTCATGAAAAGAAATTGATATTTCTTTACATGAATGTATAGAAATAAAATTGATAATTTGACCTTTCACACATGCTCTATCTTTTCTTTTATTTCTTTTAAAGGGGAATTGATACAGTATCATGCTGTATAAGTCCTGTGAAGGGCAACTTCATCTCATTAATCTCCTAAGAAATGTGGTCAGCTATTTTAAAACAAATAAATTAGATTTTCCATTTCTAGTAACATTTTCACCATGTTTGTGTAATATTCATTCAAAATTAATGGAAAAGGCTTCTCATAAAAATGTACGGGGAAAAAAATGAAAATCTTGGATCCACCCACCTTGTGATGTTCGTACACCATCCAGGACTCGAAGGCACTGTACAGGATGGAGGTAGCGATTCCTCCCAGAAGTCGTCCCAACATCAGGATGTAGAAGTTGTTAAAGTGCTGAAAAATTCACAGAACATTTCACCAGACGTGTCAATCAGAAGACATTCCGGAGGGGGGGGGGATTGAGGAAGCATTATGTGTCAAATTGCTAAACTTTATCCCATATTTATATTTTTATATAGATGAAGTCACATTCAATTCTGTAACTATAGTTGTAACATGAAAAGTAATTGCCATATACCCGGGTATTTGCATTATACAAAACATCAACCATATAGTATAGGCTTAAAGATGAGGCTTATACTTCATGTCAAATAACTGTGCACGTTTTTGTCTTTGTTACCTTGGTAATGCATGCCCCACCATACAGAAATCCGTAGAGAATACAGTTTGCTCTTCTTCCACTAAAATAGGAAAATTAAAGCTTAAATATAGAAATATTAGCTTTAAATCAAGAAATTTATTTAAACTTTGATCATGTTGATGATAAATTAAGTTTTTTTTCCTTAACAAGTCTTTTTTGACAGATCTTTGTCTAGACCTTTAACAATTACGCATAATTATAAAAATAACAATATATCTTACTATCGATCAGCGAAGGACCCCACGACTGTCCCAAAGATCATACTGGACCCGAACCCCGCCACGAACAGGACCTCGATCTGGTGTGTTGACATTCCATAACTGTCATAGAGGGCATAGACGTGGGGGCCCTGTAGCCAGTCTCCCGCTAGAAACAACAATTCATATAATTAACGTAAGATGTAAAAGTGCACTAATTAAATCATAGTTATTCTTAATTTTATATAGAGAGATGAACATAATTACTTTTTATCAATCCTTGTAAAAGTGTTAAATAAAATGTATAATTTGTATTAAAAATGTCTTCGACATATCAATATCTGTTCAATATAATGATTGTGATCTCAGTTCAATGCCCTTTATCCAACCTCCTTAATATCCTTAATATCCACTATTAACATGATTCAATCTTTTATCAATAAATCTAAATCCCAGTCAATTTAAGGAAGTGTTTCCTAAGATATCATATGTGAACTTGTTTTCTTAATATTAACAATTAATAATATTTTCCTAAGTTACTGTTTTGGGGGATGTCAATACAAAGTTCTTCCAAATGGATCAAAAAGACTGGTTTTTAAAACATGGCAAACACTCTTAAAATTTGACATCCAAGTATTAAATGTATTTTTAAAACAATTATTTAAGCTCTGTATAGTGTAAGCATATACAGAAATGTAGGGCAGTGATTTTCCCTCTATTATAATATTGGTTGATTCTGTCAATCGGTTAATCACATTTCAGTACATCTACAGGTATATAAGTAAGACAAGTTAGAAGTGGACCATTTCCTGAGTTTTTGATTGACTAGGATCTGTCACAGTCCACAAGTATGACAAGACACTTGTGTTATCAATTACCACTTACTACAAGGTTGTATTAAACTGAGGTGCCTAAACATGTTTTCTATATAGCTATTCATTAGAGGTGCATTATCAGGATTGAATAAACATGATCAATGAGCTTGCAATGCTTGTACCAATACTATAATATCATGCGTATATTGCACATACTTTTTTCCCCGGAGTCAGAAAATTGTTCAAAAATATGGGTGCGCCAGATCAAAATTCAGCCCCCCCCCCCCTTTTAAGGTCACTTCTCAGTGCTGAGGACCATTTTCTTGAATTGATTACCCTCCATAACATTATTTACATCAAAGTTTACTACTATAACTCTGATTTCAGAGATTCATATATGTCAGTCCTACCTGTTGTAAATTTTTGGGAATCATACTTTTTTGATTGACAGACTATCGCAGTCTTATGTGGTGATGTTTTTGTGCCTTTATGAACTTTCTTTTTGCATGAAATACTTTATATGCTAGTTAAGTAGCATATACAGAAACGTTATTATCTTTGTGACAGTTTGATTTTACAAACATTTGTTTTCTCCACACGGTAGTTGTTAATCCGAATAAAAGGTATTGAGCTGATATTTCCGATATATGGATTCCATAATGTAAACTGTAAAAACGAAATTATGTCACTTAAAAAAATAGAAGCTTGCTTAAAATCTAGGCCTGAAAGCATCAGTAGTAATATACTAGTACATTGCATATTGCATGGTTTTATTGCTAAATTTGTTTAATTTGTATTGCAGCCTTGAATCTAAAGCTTACACAAACAAGGATAAAATTAGATAATTCCTCTTATCCGTAATCTTTTGATATACTAGGGACTTGATTTCAATAAATAAAACGAAAGATGGTCAAAGAAATTTTGAAAAGCATGAAAAGAGTTTCTTTCAGGTCAGACGACACGTTCCTCAAAAATATATAATTTTTCATAAGAATTTGTCATTGTAGTAAAGGTACTTAAACAAGTTTCCTCACAAAAAAATTAGGGTACCTTACCAGGCATTTGGACAAGATTCCACAGGGTCATATTTCTTATATAACCCTTATAGGTAATCTCTTGAATGGCCTATATCACAATTTTGGGTGAACTTATATCTAAAAACATGTTGAAAACAATTTAGAAATCAGAAGAGAATGACAAATATAAATAATATTTTATATAATATAGAGAGAAACAGAAGATATATTTGAGGAACGAGTCGTCTGACCTTAAAATACAAATTTAATTAAATTGATATGCATTCATACATTGTACTTTCAGTGATTTGACAAGTATAACTGACAATCAAGAAAACATGATAATGCTAGTATGCACTATGCAAATGTATCTCTTTATTATTTTCCCTCATATAAGAAAAAAAAAAGACATTGACTTGATTTATCTACAATCGAGAAGTGTACAACAAGTGCTTTTGTCCACTGGTCTAGAGAATATGCATAATTGGTCTAGCTATGGTTTATAAAGTGAAACAATTGGTAACAAATAATTCTAATGGTCTGTAAGGTATACACTGTACTAATATGATACAACCAGTTGGAACACTTGGTCATCATTTTCACAGGTTGTAAAGGGTAAAATATAGTCTTTTCCTTATGGACCAATACACTTGTAAGTGTACATCAACAAGTTACCTCTTCATATTCATAGTTGAGATTCAGTTATCGCCATCGGTTGTAAAGCATAATAAAAGCATGGTTTTGCTCCATGTGTAGATAACTACATGTACGTGTAGTATTTAACGGGTATAGCAGTTGGTTACCTTGAATAATTCGTAGAGCTAAACAACAGGCTACCTCAAATGGTCTGAAAATTTTAACAATTGGGTATTATAATAATATCTTCATATATATTAAAAAATATATATATATAGTATAAAAACTTGTTTACTCCAATATTTTCTAAGGGAAAAAAACACCTGATACATCCATCGGTCTTTAGAGTAAAACAATTGGTTACTAGTACTTACATTTGAATGTAGAGTTCATCAATAGGTTACTTTCAGTGGATTGAAGAGTTCATCAATTAGTTTACTTCAACGACCTTTGAAGTAATCCATTGGAATGTAGGGTAACTCTAAGGCCTTTACTAGTTTGTAGAGTAAAATGCAATATTATTGTCCTCCTTAGATCTGTAGAGTAAAACAATAAGTCCACTTCATCAGTCTGTAGAGTATAATCTATTGGTTGACTCCATCTGTCTGTAGAGTATAAACAATTGGTTTACTTCATCAGTCTGAAGAGTATAAACAATTGGTTAACTCCATAGGTCTGTTGAGTGTAAACAGTTGGTTGACTCCATAGATCTGTAGAGTATTACCAATTGGTTAACTCCATCAGTCTAAACAATTGGTTGACTCCATCAGTCTGAAGAGTATAAACAATTGGTTGACTCCATCAGTCTGAAGAGTATAAACAATTGGTTGACTCCATCAGTCAGAAGAGTATAAACAACTGGTTGACTCCATCAGTCTGTAGAGTATAATCTATTGGTTGACTCTAAAATGATGTATTTGTGTTGTCCAGTTATTTGTGGTTGGTCTGTGATAGTAAAATGATGTTATATTTATATTGTACAGTTGTTTGTGGCGGGTTTGATCGTATCCCTACTGGATGAACTGCTACAGAAAGGTTACGGTCTCGGTTCTGGAATCTCCCTCTTCATTGCCACCAACATCTGTGAGACCATCGTCTGGAAGGCCTTCAGCCCCGCTACTGTTAACACTGGCAGAGGTAGGTGTTAGAAAGGTTGTAGGGGAAAGTGGAAAGGCATTATTGGTAGCTTGTTAGTCAGTTTTAAAGTTCTGACCTTTGTAGGGCTATTAAAGTTCTAAAATTTGTTGGTCAATCCATCAATGTTTACAGAATTAAAGGTTTTTGGTTGAATTTATCACACTGGTTTTTATTTTTCTGCCTAAAACATTTGTATTGCTTTCTAAAATTAGTAAAAAAGAAAACAAATCATACATTTTAAAAATCAGTGAACAATTTCATCATGTACATTGGCTTTTAGCAAGTAAACAGAAATTATTACTTGAAAAGAATGAAAAAGCAAAGTTTGTACGTGTAAGACATGAATTAATTAATAATTGAACTATTGTCTCCCCTTAGGTACTGAATTTGAAGGAGCAGTCATTGCCTTATTCCACCTCTTGGCTACAAAGAATGACAAAGTCCGTGCCCTGAGAGAAGCTTTCTACAGACAGAACCTCCCAAACCTTATGAATCTTCTGGCTACAATCCTTGTGTTCGGTATCGTCATATACTTCCAGGTGAGATCTTCCATACCTAAAAAATGATTTGTAATGGAAAAACATTCCTCACATTTTAATTATGCAATACTTTGGCAGTTAGATTTTGTTATTTTGGCCAATTGAGAAACTGTTTTGATACCAGTATTGAATTTGGATTTTTTTTTTTCTTCAGGGCTTCCGTGTTGATCTTCCAATCAAATCGGCCCGTTACAGGGGACAGTACAGCTCTTATCCAATCAAACTCTTCTACACCTCCAATATTCCCATCATTCTCCAGTCTGCCCTCGTATCAAATCTCTATCTTATCTCACAGGTCAGTCAGTTTGTAAAAATCCAAAAATTAATGTTTGATTCTTTAAAAAAATATGCGTACATCATAATCTGTTTTTTTATTTTAAATTTAGATTATGAATATGCATTTTCTTTGTTTTGCAGATTTTGGCAACAAAGTTTAGTGGAAATTTCTTGATCAATTTACTCGGAGTGTGGGCTGTAAGTAACTTTTTCATTCAAAAATATCCTCTGAGAGTAAAATTGTAAATTATAAAGCAATTATCTAATATCATTCTAACATCAGATAGTTCATTAATTTACATTAACTTATATTCTTTAACAAATTTTAAACATGTGAGCTTGAAATACCCTAAGACCAGAGCAACAGAATCATTCCTATTTATCTAATTATGTGTGTTTTATCTATGACAGGATGTTGGGGGTGGTGGACCGGCCCGTTCCTACCCTGTCGGGGGTCTCTGTTATTACCTGTCTCCCCCTGAGACTCTATCCCACGTGGTGGAGGATCCTATACACGCAGTACTGTACATGATCTTCATGTTGGGATCTTGTGCTTTCTTCTCCAAGACCTGGATTGATGTGTCTGGCTCAAGCGCAAAGGATGTAAGTAGTATCAGCAAAGAAAAAATGTAATCTTAGAACAACAAATATTAACATGCTATTTTGGAAGCACAAATATAAATGGGATACAATGACTTGACTAGAACTTTTACAAATAAAATCTACCCCCCTTTATCTAATAAAGTAATGAATATTACAATATGCATAAAATTAATAATTTCTTTCTAATCTCATTTCCATTATATTCCAATATTATCAATCAGAAGTTTCAAATTGCAGTCAAAAATTTATATGAACTTTTTGGCTTTCCACATGTTCAAGAGTTCATCATGTATCTGTTAAGTGTACATGTACTATTTTAAGATCTTTAAAATAGTTTTAAAACATTAACACATGTCTCAAATATCAGCAGGATGTTCAAAGCTTGATGATTTGTGAGAAGCCAGCTGATATCTTTATATGGCAGAATAAATGAATGCCCAAAATAACAATTCTGTATTGTAATACCCGGTAGTCAGAAGATGCAGGCAATTAACATTTATTTTTCCCATCCATACTGTTTGTGTCAACTATATTTTAAATAACAACGTATTAGTCTATTACTGTGATATGAATAAAATCATTTTTACTACTGTATTCAAATGTAGTGCATTCTTGCTTCCATATAAGTACAGTTTTCCCTCTGTCTACCTTTAAATTCAATCTACACTGTCGTAAAAGTTGCCACAGAACATGCAGAACCAATAAAGGAGTGAATAAAAGTCTAGATGCAAATTCATCACTCAGAACTTTTCTGAGACATGCAATGTCACTTCTAGGTTGTTAAGAAAACCAATACATAACCATGGTAACAGCTGTTAGTTTTTAAATAAATTTTGATTTCATCATGCAATATATCCTAGCATAAATCATAAAATGTGGAAAATATATACACATTGCACATATGATTGTTTAGCAAAGTCACAGGAGTATTGATAAAAAAAAATCTGAGCCTCTGTATGCAGGGCTAGCATTCATTGTTTAATACTGTTGAAATGTCATCTTAAACTTTTCTGATTTATAGTACTACATGTTTCAATTGATTCAATTATATCAGGATTCAGGAACTTCAAGGTAAAATGTGTTGACAAATCTCGACTTATTCCCCGGTGTTAACTACATAAAATGAAACCAGGATATGCATCCCCCCTCTCTTTTTGCATATGCTAATCATGGTATTGATACAATTTTAAAAATGTTTTCGGATGTTGCTAGACAAGTTTTAGTACCATGTACCTTCAAAAGGTATTTACAAATGAAATGCATCGATCAAGATGATCAGCTTGACATATATTAAAGGACTTCAACCAGTGAACATGCTAAATCCTCATAGCCATCCACAGTCCACACGGTCTATAAGTGAACTCAAGAGTATTTTGACATCCTGTCTAATTAGTAATACGTGGCACTCTGCTCCATGAATATCCAGCAATCATTATCTATGTTCCACCCTTAATAACAATTGTAAAGACTTACTGGTCAATTTAATATATTATTTATAATGACTAACAATGTGCACTCACCCATGGCAAGCAGGTATACGACCAGATAGACACGTTGAAAATTTTTGAAAGCGGCATCGCTGATGGTGGTTAGGGCAGTTCTGGTGTAAATAAACAATACAGCACACAACACGCTGAGGATGGCGAACCCCGAGATGAAGATATTCATGTTTTGTCGTTTGTTTTGGGTTGTTTACGGTAGTCAGTATCGTGTCATGTTGGAGCAGGGAAAACAAAGCGGAAGAGCTTGAAACACGGGAAATAACTCGCTCAATTACCAGGGGCAAATAACTCGTGCATGTAACATCTTGCTTTGGTAAAACTATTTCATTTCGATTAAGAAAAGTTTTCCAGTACGTTAAATTAATATAAAAATAAAATAATTAATTATCTGACTCTAATATATCATAAGCTATTTCTTTTTTTTTTGCTATAAAACATAACCAAAAAAGTATTATAGAACGTTTTGCACAGATACGTGTAAAGAAGTCACAATTAATAAGGAAGTTTTTTTTACATTACTTCCTATTTTGAATGATTCATTTGCCCACAGGCGCTCACAGTCTAATTTTAATGAAATTATCGACGAATAAGTCTATATAGGTATACTTTACCTATAATGAAGGGATGGACCTATCGATTGTCATTTAGTTTATTCATTTATATTTTTTATCTAAACAATATTCAAAACATGAATAGATTAAAATAGTTTATTAACAAGATGAGGCGCGCCTGTGATTTTTTTTTATATATTGTAAATTATAAGTAAAAAAGTGACTGTGGTCTATACATGTACATGCAGCTATGGTTTAGCCACATAAAAATGTCAAGTTAAAATAATAATTTTAAACATGCACATCGTTTGTAATGATATGTTTATCATGCTCATATATGATGCATTTTTGGATATAAACGCGTAAAACTACAATTAAGAAAGAGAGCCCACCTTTCACCTTCTGATTTTTTAAATATAGGCCCTATGTTATCTATGTTTCAAATTGATTGACATTCGTGAAAATCAGAACTTCATTAAACATGTAAATTCTTTTTAGCATTATTTATGCGAAAGCATTGACTAAATTAAACCCAATCCAAACACAGGTACTTGTGGACAGGACCCCCCCCCCCCCCCCCCCCCCCCCCATTTTTTTTTTCTTTATTTGTCATGAATTATGTTTCTAGTACTTATTTACAACGTATTCCATAAAATAGAGCTCTATTTTATAATTCCAGGGTATGACTTTTTTAGTAAATCGTTAATTCTGTTATTTTTGGATTTTTCATATGGTATACGTTGTAAATAAGTACTAGAAACATAACATGCTTAATTCATGACAAAAAAAGAAAAAAAAATTTGACAAGGGGTGTATAAAGGGGGGGGGGGGGG
>PRKT01000173.1:712791-749612 GCA_003671525.1 Saccostrea glomerata | reverse complement strand
TTTTTACAAACTGACTGACCTGTGAGATAAGATAGAGATTTGATACGAGGGCAGACTGGAGAATGATGGGAATATTGGAGGTGTAGAAGAGTTTGATTGGATAAGAGCTGTACTGTCCCCTGTAACGGGCCGATTTGATTGGAAGATCAACACGGAAGCCCTGAAGAAAAAAAAAATCCAAATTCAATACTGGTATCAAAACAGTTTCTCAATTGGCCAAAATAACAAAATTTAACTGCCAAAGTATTGCATAATTAAAATGTAAGGAATTTTTTTCAGTTACAAATCATTTTTTAGGTATGGAAGATCTCACCTGGAAGTATATGACGATACCGAACACAAGGATTGTAGCCAGAAGATTCATAAGGTTTGGGAGGTTCTGTCTGTAGAAAGCTTCTCTCAGGGCACGGACTTTGTCATTCTTTGTAGCCAAGAGGTGGAATAAGGCAATGACTGCTCCTTCAAATTCAGTACCTAAGGGGAGACAATAGTTCAATTATTAATTAATTCATGTCTTACACGTACAAACTTTGCTTTTTCATTCTTTTCAAGTAATAATTTCTGTTTACTTGCTAAAAGCCAATGTACATGATGAAATTGTTCACTGATTTTTAAAATGTATGATTTGTTTTCTTTTTTACTAATTTTAGAAAGCAATACAAATGTTTTAGGCAGAAAAATAAAAACCAGTGTGATAAATTCAACCAAAAACCTTTAATTCTGTAAACATTGATGGATTGACCAACAAATTTTAGAACTTTAATAGCCCTACAAAGGTCAGAACTTTAAAACTGACTAACAAGCTACCAATAATGCCTTTCCACTTTCCCCTACAACCTTTCTAACACCTACCTCTGCCAGTGTTAACAGTAGCGGGGCTGAAGGCCTTCCAGACGATGGTCTCACAGATGTTGGTGGCAATGAAGAGGGAGATTCCAGAACCGAGACCGTAACCTTTCTGTAGCAGTTCATCCAGTAGGGATACGATCAAACCCGCCACAAACAACTGTACAATATAAATATAACATCATTTTACTATCACAGACCAACCACAAATAACTGGACAACACAAATACATCATTGTTAATCTCAACAATAAACATGGTACCTGTAAAATAATGTATAAAATAGTATAAACCAAAGCTTAAAACTTTATTTCAGTTCAATGTGATATGTACCTGAATGATGATGAGAAGACAGACACCTGCTCCAATTTCTGACGGTTCTCCGTACATTCCAGTCATCACGTATACAATGGCCTGTGTGACTGTCATCACCATGGCAAACACTGTCAAAATACAGGAAATGTTAGTTATGTTCACTGGTCAATTTACATGACATATCAGGTCACAGTGAAATTAAAATTGCAACTGTCAATATGATTTATGGTGTCAAAATTTGTTTCCTTTGATCCTTACATTTCTGGGCTCCGTTGAAGAGGGCACGGTCTTTTGGGGTGTCACCAACTTCGATGATTTTGGCACCAGCCAACAGCTGCATGATGAGACCAGAGGTCACAATAGGTGAGATTCCCAACTCCATCAACGTTCCTGAAAAATTGTGGAATGAATATTTATACTGTTCTTCAGTATCAAAAACAAATTTTCCATTCTATTCTTTGTTCTTTACAGATATTGACTTCAAGAATTTAATTTAAATACATGAAGTTCTATATGCATTTTTATATTCTTGTTTCACATTAGTGATAATTTATTAAAAGTTTGTTTGAAGAAAGAGTACTGTTAATCATTAAATGTGTCATTTATAAAATTATAATCTGATGTGTCGTCAATGTCACAAATATTTCGTGCAAGCATATATAAAAGTTGGATTAAGGTCAATTTCCCATTACAAGAAATTAACTGAAAAGTTGTCTTTGAACAGTTGTGTTCTGATTGGTTACCTCTGTTGGAGGCCATGATGACTCTCATCCAATAGAAAGGATCAGCTGAGTCTGAGGACATGATACCAAACAGGGGAATCTGTCAAAAGTCACCAGAATAAATCAAAGACAGGTTAGGGACAAGCTCAAAACTAAGAAAATCTTTGTAGGCTTTTACAGAATATTCTTTGATAAACAGATATATATTACCTGACAGCAGACCAAGAAAATGAAAAGAGTGATGGCGGTCCATAGTACTTTTTCTCTGAACTGAATCTGTAAAAAATTAAAAGATTGAATAATACTTAATGTAGGGAAATATTAAAATACCATGGGAACATAACTTAGGAACTTAACACCTATTTCCTTTCTACCGGTATATGTTTTTACCAGATTGTATAATTCATCTATGTACAGTACTATAAAAATGCTGCGTTAGTTATATACATTTGTTCTATTAAGTTTCTCATTTCCAAAGATTTGTATCAGGGACCTATATACAGGATGGGCAGCTCCTACAAAGTCTTGTTAAAGACACCACACTGCAAAGTTTTCAAACTATATTTATTCCTAGTATAGGATATGTTCTCTACTTTTATTCTGCTTTTTGTTTTTGTTATATTTTGTTATTGGAATGATTTAACAAAAAAAATATTTGAAAGCATACATGTATAACAATAACCTAAAAGCAAAGAATTTGACAAAATCTCAGAAATTTTAGCCAATCAGAATCATGTGTTGATTCTAAATATAAAAAATACAAGAGAAACTGACAAATGAAATCTCATAACTTATGACATATTAGGGTCCCATTGCAAGACTTGATGTAGTTGCCTATCCCGATGACACATTGTTTGCTATAATATATCATGTTTATAATGGCTTCATCATATACAGTGATAAAAGTGCATCTTGATTTTTCTTCATTTTTTTTTAATCAGAACATCTATAATGACCTAGATGAGACTTGAGGACACTGTAGACTTCCTGATCTTAGATGTCTTCAGGTTTTAATTTGACAAGAACATGTATAACATGTGATATACACTAGACAATTATCCTTTATTTTGTGCCTCTAGGCAAAGACAATCCAAATAAAACAAGTATTGACAAAAATCATTGATTGAAAATAATTTTTACTGGGCAGAAACTGAAGGAATTAAAAAAAAAATGGCAATAAGATACTCAATTTCATTGATGATTTCCAAAACATACTGGCATGACAGAAGTAAAAAGATCATTAGGCCAACACGACAAAAGATATATAAACTTTTTTTTAACTTCAATAAAAAAGTTTTATATTAAATCCATGCAAGAACTACATGAAAATAATGTCATACATCTGGCTCTCTTTCATTGTACATGATCATGATGAAAGAACATGTGCCATCCTGGCTTTCATGTCTTCTTGATCTAGTTCTTCCATATTGAATGTTTATCAATCAAATAAACACAAAGTCACAAACACTTAATATATAGCACTACTAACTCTCCTTTAAGAACATATCATAGAATAAGAAGAACTT
Organism: Saccostrea glomerata; assembly: GCA_003671525.1. NCBI lineage: Eukaryota > Metazoa > Mollusca > Bivalvia > Ostreida > Ostreidae > Saccostrea > Saccostrea glomerata. The sequence continues at coordinate 746,204 of PRKT01000173.1, read as the reverse complement.
GTTGAATCAATTAAGACAAACAAATATTGAAATTATCTAACGATTTGTTCAGTTGCAAGTATATTGCAACACCATCATGACCATATGGATTTTCAAATCTCAACAGAATAAATTTGAAAACGTCCATACCTTGCGATCTGGTTTAGATATTTCGGGTAAAACCGCACAAAAGGGCTTCACAAACTCTAAAAACTTTACTGAAACAGAAACAAAACAAAACACTGATAATGTAATTTGAATGTAAACAGTATAAAAAGTGTCCACGTCGACACGTGAAATCTGTCATAAATGTGTAAAAATCATAACATGTCATGAAAACTGAATCTAAGTATGAACATTCAAAAACATTTTCTTACTTCCCATTTTGGTCGTTTCCAATACAACGACCCCTCTGTATTTTTTCTCTTCGCTGAAATTTCTTTTGGTCGGCCTTACACCGGGATGCCAACTTCCACTTTCTTGAAAAAGGACACGTTCACGTGACTTTAGACGAGATCTCGAATCTGACGTATGCGGAAGTTCACTTGCGGAAAAATAGGTCACATTCGCAAATAACGGACATTCGCGAATTGCCTCTGGATAGATAGTTCATAGAACAAGTATAAAACAGGTTATGGCTTTTCCAAAAAAAATTCTGATTAAATCAATCATTATCTGTAACACACTATAAAACGTGAGGATAAGTGATATAAACGTTCATTTTTTTTGGGAGGGGGGGGGGGGGGGGGGGGAGAGGATCAAAATGTTTTAATTTTATTTTGAAGAGTTCGTACCAAAAAACTTCACTTTTTACAAAAATTTATTTGCGATTCATCCAAAGAATGAAGAGTGACAACGTTTATGTGATCATATTTATTGTTTATATCATGGCGGAGCATATGTGCAGGTCAAAATTCAGAAAGTTAATACAAACAGTACACTAGATAATTTCTGTAGCCATATTTTATGCAAGTTAAATCACTAAAATGAAGCAAAAAAATAAAATAAATCAAGATTTGTTACATTGATTCGTATTCCAAATTATGACTTAATATTTCGCTTCGTTGAAAAGAAATCATCTTAAATGAGAAGATAGTTTTTCCGCATTGAAAACGACAAACGACAACGTTTTAAAACGTCACCAAGCACCGAGCAGTCTTAAACATTTAACTCGGGAAAAATCCTATATAAACTCTAAAAATGTTTAAAGAATAAGAAAAATTGTCACCATTGAGTTGTGCATGTGTGTACAAATAATACATGCAGGTTGTAATTTAAATGACGGCTATATAGCTATAGAGAGACTTTGTACATATCTATGGCACGCCAAATTCACAAAAATGAGATAAACCTAGTTTCACAATTGATAAACTAGGTTTATCGACTGTAAACTATAGTTTACAAACCGTAAACTATAGTTAACGATTCGTTAAGTATAGTTAACGATTCGTTAAGTATAGTTTTCATCTGTAAAACTATATTTAACGGTTGTTAACTATAGTTTACGAATGATAATCTAAGTTTATCAGTCTGTAATAAGCGTTAACAATAGATTTTGTTGATAAACATAGATTCACGTTTGTAAACTATAGTTTACAATCGTAAACTATAGTTAAGAGTTGTTAATCATAGTTTCACAAATCGTGAAACTATATTTATCAGATCGTTAACTATAGTTAACGGTTTGTAAACTATAGTTTACAAATCGTGAAACTGTATTTATCAGATAATCTATGTTTTGCAATCGCAAATGATTGTTTTCAGTGTTAAGTACAGTTTACGGTTGTGAAACATAGATTATCGCGTTAACTATGGTTTACGGATGTAAAATATAGATTAACGTTGTTAACTATAGTTTACAGTCCGTAAACTATAGTTTACAACCGATAAACCTAGTTTATCGACTGTGAAACTATGTTTAGCTCATTTTTGTGAATTTGGCGTGCCATACATATCATATACAGTCATGTATATGAGCACAATCTCTGAAGAAACGTTTTAAGTGTAAAAAATTGATCAAATTAAAACTTTAAAAAGATTGAAAGTTAATAAATGAAAGAAATTAAAACATAAACAAAGAAAATTATATACAACGAGAACAATTGTTAAAAAATAATTTAATGAGGTATTGGATTATACTATGTGAAATGTGTAGGGATAGTACCTTAGAGAAATTCTTGACGCTATATTTTGACGTTACATTTTCGTTAAGTGTGCTCCGCGGGTACAAATTAACATGTTGACTTTAAATGCAGTAAATAATTGATTTCTGTCAAATCGAATGGAATGAAACCACACATCAACAAAACAAATATTTTTTACATATTATATTGTGCTCATTTTAAATCTCTTGAAAGTAGTAAAACAAAAAACAACAGAAATATGATTTTCTAGACTAATGGCAATCTGATAGCCTTTGAAGGCTAAGGATTCTAAGAAAAGATTCGAGTACACATTCACTAAAATGTTGTTTTTTTCTCCTATCAAATAAGTTAAACGGTGAAATTAAAACTTTTGGCGTTTGTATCATTTAGTATACCTTTACATGACTACACGTACTTTACCATTTGTAAAAATAATAAAATAAAAAAAAAAATACATAGCATATTAATATTAAAACAAGCATTCTGAGAATATCGCCTAGAAGCAGTACATGTCCCCTGCCGGATTCCCATACACTCGTGATGTAAAAACTGCAGAATGAGAATTTATAATCGCCCCAAAACGATTTTGAATATACAAAGAATTTGAATTGCAAATAACTACCAAATTAATTAAAACAAACCTTTCCTTTGCTTCTCTGTATCCATCACGTAGAAAAAAAATCATTATATGTAACATTATACCCTTATAACCTGAAAATGGGATGTTTGTCCCTCAGTTGATTCGATACTCAATCTTGAGCATGCTCTAAGAATGAACAATTTCTTAAACGAAGCAAGCTATTAACAAACAATATTAATTTGATGAAATAAGGATATCAACAATCTCGTTTGAAGTCATCATTTAGCAAGTTTTACGATCGATGACCTTGTCAGCAAATACAACTTATCATTGTGTCAAATACTGACTGACTTTCTCGATCATGATTATTGTTTAGCCATGCATCATTTATACACTGAACTGTCTACGGATTTTCTGGGTTTTTTTTTTTCAATTATAACAAGGAGCACACGGCGGGTGTGACTTGTCGGCAATGGATACTCACTCCTTCATGGCACCTGATCCAAGCTCTAAATGTTGAGGTCCGTAAGTGTTTCCTCTGCTCCTAATTTGTATCGTTTCATTCTTTCGAATTTGAATACTTTTCGATATCTTCAAATTTCATTTTTCATTGTGTCAAAGTTATCACTATAATTAACTGCAGTTTACTGTAGTAATTTTTAACCTGGGGATTCCACTTCGTGAAAATGTAAGGTCTCTGTTTTATAGGCATTTACATGTTAACAAGAGCCGTGTGAGCAGTAAAATACTTTCTTACAGCTAAAGAATATGTGTAACAGGAGAACATACATCGGTTAAAATGATTCCTTGGCGTCTCGAACTCTGCTTTAGAAGCAAGAAACAAATTACGGATGGCAATTTCGACAAAAGACTTTTGACGCCTCGATAAGAAGCCTTCAGATAGAAAAATAAGAAGTAGGCATTATAATGGATTCTAATACTCATGTATGAAACTTTAAACAAATGATTTGAGGCATTTCTGTTGCTGAATGGAAAAGTTAACGCAGAATTTAAAACAACAAAATTTATCTATCATAAGCGACCATAAGGGATAGCAAGAGAAGCAGAAGCAATACTTCCCGAAAGACGGATCAATGTGTAAAATATGTTGTTTTGGTTAATTACTGTGTGGTGTTTGTTTTTAACACGTGGTCAGTTTTATGATGAGGCATTTGTTGTTTATATCTATATTTTTTATGGACCTTTTATGTTGAAAAAACACAGAAATGTCATAAGATTGATAAATATGCAAGCTTCATGTTGCAACAATTGTTCACATGTTTACATTCAGCATCATCAATCAGAAATGAGCAATTGAATGGATCAAGAGCACATGTTCTCACAATGTAAGCACAAAACTGCTATAACGCACAATCATAGAAAATTAAATTTTATCTTTTCAAAAGTTGTTTTAGTGTATCTGCTATATAAATATGAAATCAGAATAAAAAACAAAAAAACAGAATAAAAAAATTTTATCTTTTCAAAAGTTGTTTTAGTGTATCTGCTATATAAATATGAAATCAGAATAAAAAACAAAAAAACAGAATAAAACTAGAGGTACTGTGAGCAATGAGCTCACTAAATGATACCACCCGCCTCCCATATGGTTATAACTGGTGAAAAAGTCCATGTTTTCCTGTGGCCGGGAAACCCAAAATATGTGTCGGATCAAAAAGTAAAATAGGAGGTGCACAATGGCAATATGTAATAAAGATTCTGTGAAAGTTGCATCAAATTTCATTCAGTGGTATGAGAGGAGTTGCGGATAAGAGATGGGCACCCCAAAGCGTAACAGACGGACGGACTGACAGACGGAAGGACGGACGGACGTACAGACGGACGGAATTAACGATTACTATATACCCTCTCGCTTTTCAAGCGGGGGGTATAAAAATTGCTTTAAAACAGTAAATACGCTTCATTTTACTATGATGAGCTAAATATTGCGCAATGGAAACCATTCAAACCACAGTTGGCCCCCTTAAATTCTCCTAATTCTAAAACTTTAACTAGAGGTACTGTGAGCAATGGCTCACTAAATGATACCCCCGCCTCCCATATGTGTATTAATGGCAGTGTCCATGTTTTGCTATGGGAAACCCAAAGTATGTGTCGGATCAAAAAATAAAATAGGAGGTGCACAATGGCAATGTGTAATAAAGATTCTGTGAAAGTTTCATCAAGTTTCATTCAGTGGTATAAGAGGAGTTGCGGATAAGAGATGGGTACCCCAAAGCGTAACAGACGGACGGACGGACGGACGTACAGACGGACGGACGGACGGACAGACGGACGGAATTAACGATTACTATATACCCTCCCGCTTTTCAAGCGGGGGTATAATGATCAACAATTGCATGCATTCATAAAAAACCCAGGGGAAAACATAAGTGCGTATGCATCCTTTGACAATAGAAGAGGTGGTGGGACAGCTGGTATGGTGTCTGCAGGGTGTCCCCGTAAAACTGTTCGTTTAAAATTACTATTATTCAAAAATTACTGTTTTCAATAGTTGAAAAAGTACAACTAGATTAAGGAATATACGAATGTTTGCTCAACCCCCTTCCCCGCAGTCACGCATTTTAACGCATAAACCATTTTCTATTTCTGACGCAAAATCACGCATTTTCACGCACTTTAAAAAATTCATTAAGTCTTCAATTTATTGCCAAATTCCAACTACTTCATACTTGCTTAATCTCATAAAATAAGAAAAATTATATTTTAATTAAAATATTACGTCATTATATTATTTACGCTAAATTTTAGAGAGTCTTGTACCCTGCTAGAAAGTGCTTGCGGGGAAATGGTAATGTAATATTTCTATCACGTGAGGATTCAGTTTATTATACCCCCCGCTTGAAAAGCGGGAGGGTATATAGTAATCGTTAAATCCGTCCGTCTGTACGTCTGTCCGTCCGTCTATTACGCTTTGGGGTACCCATCTCTTATCCGCAACTCCTCTCATACCACTGAATGAAATTTAATGCAACTTTCACAGAATCTCTATTACATATTGCCATTGTGCACCTCCTATTTTACTTTTTGATCCGACACATATTTTGGGTTTCCCGGCCACAGGAAAACATGGACTTTTTCACCAGTTAGAACCATATGGGAGGCGGGGGTATCATTTAGTGAGCTCATCGCTCACAGTACCTCTAGTTTTGCATAACAATTTTGTAAGTTGTAAAGTGTTAAGGTAAGCACATTTCAAAGACACCACACACATAGGCGTTTGAACCGGGGGGCTAGGGGCCAGCCCCCACTTTTTCGTGAAGTTTGCAAAGATAGACACATTATAGGCATTGAACATTTGGGCGTAGGTTTATCCCCCTCCCCCACTTTCTACAGACATGGTGCAATTTAAGTCAGAAAAGGGTAAGTGGTAGTGTTTGGGGAAAAAAATGTACTGAAAGTTCAAACCTCCCCCCCCCCCCCCCCCCCCATCCCCAACCCATACGAATATCTTGCAATGTAAATCGCAAATTTTTTGCATTAGGGGATCTGTAGCGTTATGGTTAAAGATTAATATATAAAACCAGAACGCCACAATTCTACAGCTATTTTGATGGAGGCTACCTGATCTAATAATGAAATTGTTTAGTGTTCAAGTACCTCCCGAAATCTAACTTACTAGTACACTAACGTTTGGTAACCAAACCGTTTGTATATATCATTGACAGCATGCTACATATGGGCCCTTTACTTGAATATTTAAATTGTGTTCCCGGAATAAAGCTAAATGGGACAGTTACTACGAGGGTTGTTCAAAAAGTTCGTGGACTTCTGTCATATCTTTTTCAATTTGACGTCATAATTTTATGTTATTCAAATTTGGTAGAAATATTTTCATAATAAATCCAAATGATTTGTAATAATTTCTTTAAAATATCTTGATTTATTTAAAACTAATCCAGATTTTTCAAATGCAAAAACCGGATCGCGGAGCAGGTCAAAATTTAGTATGAAATACAAACAATACACTTTATGATGTCTGTTGTCAAAATCTCTGTAAAATATGGCAATAGTGAAAAAAAAACTTAGAAATTCAAATAAGAAGAGTTCCGTCGATTTGTATTCCAAATTATGGCTTAATATTTTGCTTTGTTGAAAAGAAATTAACTAAGTCCTCATTGGAAACGACAAAAGATAAGGTTTAAGAACGTCACGGAGCAGCAGATAATGATGCAATTTTTTTTTCTCAGGAAAAATCCTGAATAAACTATAAAAATATTAGAGGAATTAAAAATTATGTCACAAGCGAGTTGTACATGTGTGTACAAAAAGTACAGGCAAAATTGGAGTGACAGAGACTCTGTTTTGGATCAGCACAATCTCTTGGAAAAAAAAACGGTTTGACTGTAAAAACTGAACAAAAACTTAAAAGATTTAGAACGTCAAGGAAGACAAAGGCGCTTTAGATTTAGAATTGCTTATATACTGTAAGCAGAGTTAAATAATAACAGAAATTAAAACCTTTGCAAAAGAAACTAGAGGTACTGTGAGCGACGAGCTCACTAAATGATACCCCCGCCTCCATATAGTTATAATTGCAAAGTCCATGTTTTGCTGTGTCCAGGAAACCCAAAATATGTGTCGGATCAAAAAGTAAAATAGGAGGTGCACAATGGCAATATGTTATAAAGATTCTGTGAAAGTTTCATCAAATTTCATTCCGTGGTATGAGAGGAGTTGCGGATAAGAGATGGGTACCCCAAAGCGTAACAGACGGACGGACGGACGGACGTACAGACGGACGGAATTAACGATTACTATATACCCTCCCGCTTTTCAAGCGGGGGGTATAATTATACGAGGGCTTTTCAAAAGATAATGTCCTGAACTCTGTGGCATCACAACATAGATATCATACGACATTAAGCTTGACTTTCTCTCATTATTGAATCTTTAATGAATTTATAACTGTATACATGTATGTGCTCACTTTTCATAACATAGTTTCATTGTGAAAACAAGGGCTTTACGAGACACAGCATTAAAAATGAATCGTAAAGAATCAGTGAAATTAATCGCTTCATTAAAGCTTCTGTAAACTTGTTAAGAATCCCAAAGAAATATTCACTGAAATATGTGAATTTTACAGCAACAAATGTCTGTTTTATAGACAAATTAGCAGATGAATTTCAATGAACAAAAATGTTATAATGGGCATCAAAAATGGGAACCGTCCTTAGCGACAAGGAATTATAACAACCAACTGTATTATATACTGTTTGCCAAAATTCAACAAATAATCTCTGATGATGTATGATTGATTTTAAGACAAATTTGATAGACAATTAAACAATTGATAATTTGGGAGCAGTTCACACTGTTTTAAAGAAACATTTGACAGTAAAAAAAAGCTTAGTACTCAAAGATCACCCGATGTGTTGAAAAGTGAGTGCAAACGACAGCGTGTAAGAATATCTGAACCCTTATTTTAAAACTAGAGGTACTGTGAGCAATGAGCTCACTAAATGATACCCCAAGCCTCCCATATGAATATAATGGCAGTGTCCATGTTTTGCTCTGTAAATCAAAAATATATGTCAGATCAAAAAGTAAAATAGGAGGTGCACAATGGCAATATGTAATTAAGAATCTGTGAAAGTTTCATCAAATTTCCTTCAGTGGTATGAGAGGAGTTGCGGATAAGAGATGGGTACCCCAAAGCGTAACAGACGGACGGACGGACGGACGGACGGAAATACCGATTACTATATACCCTTCCACTTTTCAAGCGGGGGGTATAAAAAATCAGAAATTGTAGTTATCCACGGTTATCTGAAATTCAAACAGATAATAAAACTTGAATCTATAGCTTAAAACCCTCAAAACAAAATAAGATTTACTTGTAAAAAAAACAAAACAGCAAAGGCCCAAGAAGAGCAAAAAATTGAAATAGCACAAAGACAGATTCATATGCCATTTTTTTTAAAGAAAAAAATATTAGTAGTCTTGTTGTTCAAATTCGTATTCGAGGAGGCAGTTCATATTCTGGAGGAGTCTAGAAAGCAAAATGTTTGCAAAAAAAAAAATCAAAAGGTTTATGAGAGGAAGGAACCAGAACAGGAATCCACTACAATAAATTTATTCATGACAGCGTCCAAATCCGAAAACCCTGAAGTGTAGAGGAGTTTTAGGGATAAACAGAACGGTTATATTTTGTCACACCAGCAATATTCGACAGATCTTTCAGCTTTTGACTTGTTTCATTTTCCAAATTTGAAAAAAAATACCTTTCAGAAAGAAGAAACATGTCCAGGAAATCATAGGATCTGCCATATTCCAGTTTACGAAGGGCCCTACTTAAAAACGAGTTCCAAAAACAATCATATATTGGATAAAGGCTATTAGAAGTTATTTCTGGCCAAAATTTGTCAGATGTATTCAGAGAAATTCACCCAGAAAAACAAAATTATACATGGCGCAAGCCTTATTCATTTAAACAAGCAAGGTAAGATTTTTTTTCTGATATCAAACTCATTGTTGAGTATGATAAAAGAGACTGATATTTTATCAAGCTACAAATCTGATCATTCTCCTGTATACCTCAATCTGAAATTGAGTAATTTTACTCATGGAAAAGGACTATGGAAATTTGATAACTCATTGTTGCATGATTCTGAATATATTAAATCCATTAACAAGACTATATGCAGATAAAATAAAATTATGCTTTACCGGTGTCCAGTAAAGAACATATATTCTCTAATGCTGAAATACAATTTACAATTAATGATCAACTTTTCCTTGAAACTATTCTAATGGAAATAAGAGGGAAAACAATATCTTATTCTAGTTTTATTAAAAAAAGGAATAATGAAAAAGAAAAAGAAATTATATCTGATATTGATAAATTAGAAGAAAACTATGAGCAAAACATAATGTTTATTAATGATAAAAAGAAGGAGTTGGAGAATATAAGAAATCATAGATTAATGGGAAACTTAGTGAGATCAAGAGCTAAATGGACAGATGAAGGAGAGAAACCTACAAACTATTTTTTGAATTTAGAAAACAGACATTATACAAATAAAATAATTCCTAAATTAATTAAAGATGAAGAGACTCAGGAAGAAATAACAAATCAAAGTGATATCTTAAAAGAAATAGAAAGTTTCTATAAGAATCTTTACAAAGCTAATGATGAAGGTGGTGACTATGATTTAAATGAAATTTTATCAGACACAGACATTAAAAAGTTGAATGATATTCAAAGAGTTTCATTAGAAGGGGAACTTTCTTACACCGAAGCAACATCTGTTCTAAGGAATATGTCAAATAATAAAAGCCCTGGCAGCGATGGCTTTACTACAGAATTTTATAAAGTTTTTTGGAACAAAATTGGACATTTTGTGGTTAGGTCCTTAAATTTTGGATACAGCATGGGTGAATTTTCGGTAACACAGAAACAAGGTATTATCACCTGTATTCCAAAGGAGGGTAAAAGTAAATTTTTCTTGAAAAATTGGAGACCAATAACACTTTTAAATGTAGCTTATAAAATAGGTTCTGGATGTATTGCTCAAAGAATAAAAACTGTTCTTGATACAATAATTAGTTCTGATCAAACAGGCTTTATACCGGGTAGATATATTGGTGAGAATACAAGATTAATATATGATTTAATGCAATACACAGAGGAACATGACATCCCTGGCGTTTTACTGTTGATCGATTTTGAGAAAGCATTTGACACAGTGTCTTGGAAATTCATACATAAATGTCTAGATTTTTTCAATTTTGGTCCATCTATTCATTCGTGGATATCTACTTTTCAAAGCAATATAGAATCATCTGTTACACAAGCAGGATACCTCTCAGATTTTTTTAAACCTAGCAGAGGCTGTCGCCAAGGTGACCCAATTTCTTCGTATTTATTTTTATTATGTGCAGAGTTTCTTGCTCTCAAAATAAAAAATAACAAAAATATAAAAGGTATTAAAATTAATGAAATAGAATATTTAATGTCTCAGTATGCTGATGATACTGCAGTAATACTAGATGGGTCTAAAAAATCCCTGAGAGCCACTATTGAGGAATTGAATCATTTTAACACACTATCTGGGCTAAAAATCATTCTATCAAAAACCTAATTAGTTTGGATAGGTAGTAAGAAATACTCAAAGGAAAAACTATGTAATGAAATGAATTTTCATTGGACAACCAGCTTTAAAATATTAGGCATTCATTTTGATGTTGACCTGACAAATATTCCCAAACTTATTTATGACAAAAAGCTGGTAAAAATCAAAAGTATTATTACTCAGTGGAACAAAAGGCATACCACTCCTATTGGCAGGGTTACGCTGATAAAATCTCTACTTATATCACAAATGAACCATCTTTTTATCTCTCTACCAACACCGTCAAGCAAATTTAAAAAAGATTTGAACAATATTTTGTTTAATTTCCTCTGGAAATCTAAGGTGGATAAAATTAAAAGAAAACAAATTACTCAAGACTATCCAAATGGAGGCCTAAAAATGATTGAAATTAATAACTATATCAAAGGTATGAAATCATCATGGATTAAAAGATTACTGATCAGTCAAAATTCAAAATAGAAAACTTTATTAAATAAAACTTTCAATTTTGACAAAATGTTCAAAACTGGATCAGATTATATTAATGATATATTGCACCATTTAAAAAATCCTATTTAGAAAGATACATTAATTGCTTTTCGAGATATTCAAGATAAAATCATGGCAAGAATTTGTATCTCAACCAATTTGGTTTAATAAAAAATTAAAATTGGAAAAAAGTCCATTTTCTTTACTGAATGGTATAATAAGAATATTATATATATCAACGATTTGCTTGATGAGAATGGAGCATTTTTGAGTTTACGAGATCTCCAGAATAAGTTCAACATTAAAACTAATTTTCTTACATATTATGGTATACAAAATTCTATTACAACCAGTCTAAAAAGTGAGGATATTGTCAAAGAAAACAATAACCCTAGACAAATTATACCATTTTACATAAGATTATTTTGTTCATCCAAAAAAGGTACTAAAACTATGTTTGACACACTAAATACAGAAGAAAATGTCACATCTTTTTACAAATCAAAATGGGGAAAATATTTCACTTTATCTAAGTTGCAATGGAAAGCAATTTTTCAGTTGCCTTTTATCAGTACTAGAAAAACAAAAATTCAATGGTTACAATATAGAATTAACCATCAAATCTTAACCACTAATGTATTCATGTTTAAAGTGGGGATGAAAGTTAGTAAATGTGTAATTTCTGTAATTCAGCTGAAGAAACAATTTATCACTGTGGGATTGTCCCCTTGTTCAAGATCTCATCAATTAATTTTTGAATTTTGTCAAACAAGGGATATTGTTATTCCAAGAGATCCTTGTTCTTTTATTTTGGGATTAGATCTTGATTCAAGTTGTAAGAATTTGCACCAGATATTCCTAATTCTCAAATCCTACATATACAAAAAGCGTTGTCTTAATGAAAAATTATCAATGCATGGACTACTTAAAGATGTCAAAACTCATCTTTATGTATGATGATAGCTACCAAAAACTATAATCTTGAAGATTTTCATAAAGATTGGGAAATTTGGCTTTTCATACTTAGAAGGCTCTGACTATTTTGCATGATTTTTAGAATCACTAACAGTGATCAAATAAATGTTTATACAGACAAGTTTTTTTTTTTTTTTTCCTAATTTGTTAATAAGCAGCCTCTCTTCCCTTTCTCTTTTTTCTCTTCTTTCCCCTCTATCAGCAATCATAAGACTTATCCTTATTGCACTGTATATGCTGTTATAAAATAATTGCTGATCTGTTATTGCACTTTAATGTACATGCACTTGTGAAATAAAAAAAAATAATAATAAATTGGATAAATAAAAGGTTATGAACTTAATATACTTTAGTAAAAAGAGAATATTTCAGTGAACTCATTGAGCACTAAAGCACTGAGAAGCATTTTTTGTTTCTTTCCGAGGACATTACATGTATTTACTGAACAACCTTCGTACAACAACAGCAATTCTTTACAAATGAAATAATGTCAAGGATTAGAAAAAGGATTTAACGAGTATATAGGCATTGTGTTGTTCTGTATCATAATATGGAATGTATTCGGATAGTGGTGTTTTTTTTTTTATAGAAATTCTGGACGCTATGTTTTGATATTGTTTTAAGGGTGCTCCCCGGGTACAAAACACGTTGATTTTAAAATTAAGTAAATTGATTTTTCTTAAATCGATTAGAATAGAACTTCACACATCAACAAAAAAAAGAAGACATATGATATTGTGCTTATTTAAAATTCTAGTGAGTAATATAACAAAAATTGACATCGTCCACGAACTTTTCGAACAACCCTCGCAGTATCTTGACTTCTTGTGTAAAAATGCTTCTTTTTATTATTATTATTTTTTTTTTATAAATCTGAGCATAATAAATCTGAGGAATAAATACACAACCCTCGCCAAGTTAACAAGATGTATTTGTGAAACACTGATGCCCCTGTATGGCAACATAGCGAAGGTTAAGCTTTCTCTAATGCTGATCAAATATGTTGGTACCTTAAGTAAGGCCTTTTCAGAAGAAATACATATGTGAAATAAAAAACCCTAGATGTCAACGAATATTCGAATATTCATTCGATGAGTTGATATTCATATATTAATATATGATTGGAATATTCTGTTTTTAAGTATACAATAGAGAAAAATCTAGCAATTTTATTTTTAAATTAAATCAAGTTCGTAACGTTGACTAGGAATATGATTTGATAAAAAAAAAAAGACACTTTTGTTGGATTACATTAAAAGTGTTAAGAATGTAACTATTAGAATAAATAATTATTTGATCATTTAATTTCTTTTGAAATAGTGCCAAGTACTTACAATCAGTCTGCGTCAGGACGAAGTTTTACAGAAAACACATGGATCCTTTGTCTATGTATTCTTCATTAAAAAATAATCATCAGTTAAAAAATTAGCTAAAATTAATTGATTTTAATTTTCTTCAGTAGATAATCGTATGGCGTGGTATAAATTTTTAGGAGTAATTAGTGTAGAGCTTTGGAAAGACGATGAATTAAACTGGAACATACTAAAGAATCTATTTAATTTCAAAAACAAATTTTCATGACATTTTGGATGCATATAATCTAAAATAAAAGAAAAGATTTTTAAATATAATTACTTCGCATTTACAAAACTGGACGTGAAATTTTATTCCAAAATGACAAAACGTATACTGACTGACAAAAGAGTAAAAATATATATATTATAATGTAAATTTATCTATTTTATCAAACACTCGAATATATTCGAATACTCGTATCGAAAATTCGAATATCAATTATGGAAAATTTTGACATCCCTTTTCACAATTTATGTCACACTTCTAAAGTTAAACGAAAAAATTACAACACAAGTTACATAAATATTTTATACATGTATATCATTTTAAGCAACATGTATTTTAGCAATGAATTATTATTTTTGAAAAGATAAAGTCTCATAACTGCAACGATGTGTGCAAACACCCTGTCTGTGTTATAGTGTTTTGAATGCAATAGATTTCCATTCACTTTATATACAAAAACATATGTAATGTCAATATTCAAAATTATCATTTTATGTCAGAAGTATTCAATTCTCTTCAATTTCAGTTACTATGGCAACAATGACCTAAAGTCTTTAGATGATATGCTACAACTGTTTACCTTTTTCCCGAACTATTTTTAGCCTCATGCAATAAAATTTCTGATGAACATGTTTTTCACCTTTCAATGGATATATTTGCAAATAATTTGTGTTAAATCTGGTAATTAAGAACCGTAAAAGCTCACGTTTTGTTTATTAACAGATACATTTAATAAAATTGTGCCTCCTTTAATAGCCATGAGCAATAGGCTCCTTTCTGGCTCTGCCTACTGACTCTAAGTGTCAGCTAGTTTAGTTGCCCTTAGATTCTGCTTTACTGGAAAACTTGCAAACTTTACAGCTAAATACAAATCAAATAGCAGTTTTCTAAACATACATATTCAATCTCCCTAACACAAATCTTACTGACTGTAATAGTGCCATCTAAATGATTGACCACACTCTGAAGCACTTTTACTACTTGGGGAATTATTCACTATATCATGTATCTTATCAGTAATTAAACTACAAGGACCCAAGATTAAGGGAAGGAGATCTAACAGGTCACTAATGTCTATAAAATTGGAGGTGGAGCTTAGCTCTTGCCATTTTGCCGGGAAATCTTTCTGTTACAGAATTGAACCTTTTTTTACTTAATTAAAAGCACCTAACTACAGAAAGGAACCCCCTTTTCTTGTGAAAATATGGACAAGTGACAGGTATCCGAAGCTGAATCTCCAAGTAATATATTTCTACCTTCTGCAGAATTTGTTGTGTAATGGGTTTTTGCCATCTATAGCTACTATAAAGTAAGATCAGACAGTTGCATTGTGGTATTATTTCAAAGGATTCAGCTCCCTTATTGATTAACCAATTTCTCTGAAAACTGGCTAGATTGTGTCTCAAATGTGTGATCACCGTATCTCAGATTTTTTTATATCTTGCTTAGTTCTAGAATTATTGAGGGATATGTATAATTGGGCTAATAAATTGGTAACCTTGAAGGACAACTGGTTGTAACGTTTCAATTAGAAGATTTATAAATACTCTGAGATACGGTTTTCAATTTCAATCTTTAATCTACCTTGAGGCAAAATTATGACTGTGAATGGTGGAATGCAAAAACGCTAATGTATGATATATAAATGCACTAAAATATTAATTATTTTTTCATAATATAAAAATGAAAGTTTAAATATTAAGAATCACTAAATAGTAAATTTAACAAGCTTTCAAATGATTTATACTTTTAAAATATTATCTTCGATTATGAAAGAATTACAAGTTAATTAAATTCTGCCCTTTGGAAACCTTTAGTGTATCCTTAATTGGGCCGACGATATCCACTGCGATCTTTGAATTTGGATCAGATTTGATAGGTTTTTTGACCATAAGTGTTTTATCGCACCTCTTCTTGCCACTTTCTGACAGATGTTACACTCAGCTCAATACACAAATGCATAAATACATATGAGCTTGGACACATCCTGGATGTATCCGAGCTCATATTCATTATTGAGATGAGAACAAAACAAATGATGCTCCGTTTTGTCCTCTCAGTTCGTATAAGTGTCCAGCTTTTGGCTGATCCTGTACCACCTTCAAGACAACTTTTCTTAGCGATGCTGAAAGTACAACTTGGCGATCTATTTTCGTCTCAAGATGTTATTTTTCCCAGTTAAAAGATTTATGTTCTGTCTCAACACGTTTTTAAGTGATCACCTGTAAATAGTGCATATATACAGACAAAGCAATAAAAATGCCAGATTAACTTTTTAAAAGTCCTATTTTGAAATTCTTTCTTGTGCAAACCCCTGTCAATTACTCATTCAGATAAATCTAACTAGAAAACCAGGAAGTCTTGAAGGAATTCTTAATTATTATTACTCTGAATGAAACACTCATACAACGGTACAAATGTTTCTTAAACTGCATCATGGTGTACCTGAACTTGATATGCAGGTAATAAACTGAAACTTATAACAGCCACAGTCAAAAATCGTTAGCCTTTTTCAAAAGTTTATTTGTAAACAGTATAATAAATCTGATCAAAAATCAAACATGCCAAAGTTAAGGTTACAAGGGAGAGTGTCTATGTTATAAAACTAAGGAGGTTTAAGGTAAGGATGTATTTAATGGCTTTCCTTTTGGGTTTGGGAAAAAAGCAGACATTGTCACAGATCGTCCATTGCATTTCTCATTCATTCGTTTAGGAAGTAACTTAAAAGAGTTACCCTTTTTAAAATGTCATACAGATATCCATATATCAAGGAGATTAATATGTGAATTTGCTAAGATGTGGAGAATAATATATTCCTGGTTCGTCTTTTTTGTTGTGAACAGTATATCAGGATCCTTTCTGCACAGTCCAATATTATCTGATTCTTTTCCTTGGAAGCATCCAAAACACAACAACACAGAACTGAGGTGTCCAAATATATGTGAAAGAAATTATATAACAGAAAAAGACCAAATGACCTGTTGTAATTGTCAGTCCAAACCGATCTGGAAATGTTATCCGCAATGGCCACATCGTGGTGTTGATATAGAGTACCATAGCAGAAGAGGAATAGGGCGTGCAGCATACACGGACAGCAATATTATTCTCACTTGAATATTTCAAAGCTATACCATACTCATAATTTCTTAACGAAAATTCCTGAGAACATTTGTGATTTTGATGATTTGGTGGAGATTGATTTCAGCTGGAACAGGATAATTGTCTTGAACAATATTAGGTGTCTAAAAAGATTGGATTCATTAGTTTTGAAAAATAACTTCATCACATTTCTCAAAAACGATACTCTCCATGGAATGGCTGAACTAAGGGATTTAGACCTTTCTAATAATTTGTTGACTAACATTGAACCTTATACTATATCTGATTCATCCATTGGAATTCTTGATATCACATTCGAAAACAACTTTCTTCAAAATGTTGACATCACAAATATTTTACTCGATCATTCATTCTGTAAAGTAAATTTTTCTAAAAATGATTTAAAAGAGAAAGTAAATGAAGGTGAATGGGTCGCAAATATTTCAAAGGATTATGGACATGGTGGCTTTGTCGACTTTTCCCATAATTTTAACCTCTCATTCACTAATTTTGAGGACCTGGGAATTAAGGATCTTAGATTTCTTGGTAAAATTGTTTTTTATGGCTTCGATTTCAGGAACACAAACATTTCTTGTGATTGCAAGGTGCAGCCTTTTCTGAACATGACTGAAGACTTTGTTCAGAAAATTATGAGAACTTATTTCAATGTCACTTGTTCCCAACCCAAACATCTACAAGGCCACTCAATTCTAGAGCTTGTAAAGAATAAAGAGTTGGATAAGTTTACATGCCCTATAGATAGATGGAATAACTGTCCTAAAAGATGCAACTGCTTTCATCAGCCGTCACGAAAGAGTGTGGTCGTGAACTGCACGAACACACATCAGTCATCACAACCTACTATCCTTCCCAAGGTTCCAAAAGGGCAGAGATTAAACTTAGATTTTAGCAACAATAATATCACTGTATTCAATACGACTAATTACCTTGGTGACACCAAATACCTCAACCTTGACAACAACGAAATATCTAAAATTTATGACAAGGCTTTAACAGATGCTACTGAAATAGATAATACATGTACATGTATATCGCTGAGAAATAATGACAAGCTTCGCCATCTCCCCAAAAGTCTGCAATTGCTAGATCCTTGTAAAATATCTTTTGGGGATCTTTATTTGAAATGTAGTTGTAATATACTATGGATTGCTAAATGGGTCAATAACTCTAAATCGAAATCTTGTCCAGGTAACAGTAATATCTCTTGTCAAAGAGAAGATGGTCAAATACTACCGTCGCACTTGCGGACGAAGGAGAATTTACAATGTCCAGATAACTCGTGGTCAACTGTGGAGGTGGCCATTGTTTTTGGAATTTCTTCATTTATAATAGGGATAACAGCTTTGTTAGTGTATCACTATCAGTACGAAATTTATCTCCTAAGTCGAAGGTACAGCAAAGACAATTTTTCTGAAAATGAATACTTTAAGTTTGACATTTACATTTCTTTCAATGAAAATAATGGCGAATTATTTTCATGGGTCTGTGACGAGTTTGAGCCTGCACTTAATGACTCAGGCTATTCATTGTGTATACCTAACAGGGATTTTACACCAGGTAGTGTGAAATCAGACGCCATCTTGGAACATCTACACTGTAGTAAAAAGTTCTTGTTTCTGATGGATGAGAATTTTTTTTAATTTGGAAAATGTATCCATATGGTGCTTTCATGAATGGCGACATGCATTTTTTTACTCGAAGAAAAATAGAAACATAGCTGTCGTAAACTATGATCAGCTTCGTGTAAGAGAAATTGAACAGAGACAAATCAGAGCTTTTTTTCGATTAGGGCTAGCAGTAGATTTCTCGAATAGGAAACTGGCGATTTACGAAGAAAATTTTCGAAAGATTGAAAATCTCGTTTGAAGCCAATCGAAATAAAAATTATCTAAAAGTGATCAGATTTCAGCAACTTAGAGAGATACCTTTTATGGACTGCTTACGATGTGATACCCCACAACAGAAATTTAACTGGAATGTACATAAAGGATCAGACCAGTTTCATGGGATACATTCTGATACTGTTGATATAACGAGAAGTAATTCTTCTAATCAGTTGAATAAAGCAATCGCTTATAGACACATCATGATGAACATTGAAGAAGTAAATCTATACTCAATTCGAAACCATTTTACCTCCTCCCAATTCTCTGATAATCAGGAGAAGAAAAAAAGACCAACTCACGTGACTGATAATTCGAGGCGTGCTTCTCCGGAAGATAAATATAAATCATCTCAAATTTTGAAAGGCGTTGAAATACATCCGTACGAGCCACCGCAACCGCGTTACAAGAAACCGATACCAATATTCAAAGCAGCTGAGCAATAGTTATGATTTAATGCATTAAAGCCAGGAGTATAGTTTATTTTTTTCATATTACTTGTTCCAGTATTAGCTTTACCATTTCTTACCATATATTTGTTTTACTTTAATTATGTTTATTCGATCTACTACGTACCTGGATTTAAATGGGATGATCAAATGTATACTAGTATATTACCTAAATGTGTTTACGTTGATGACATTAATTTCTATATACTTAAATATTGTAAAATTTGTTTGGATGTAAAACTTTTTTTGGCATTACTACATTTACTTTTTACTTACTATACAAACTGTGTCCAATACGGCGGTTTCGGCAGGGGATGCTCACTCCTTCATGGTACCTGATCCCACCTCTAATCTTTTAGAGCTCAGTGCTCTGCTCCTGATTTGTTTCGTTTAATGGACTTTTGATCTTGAACATTAGTTGTTCGTTATCTCCATTTATGTCATACTGACAAATTTATTGTAGATATATATACCTTGTTTTATATTTTGTCTACAGACTTTGACCGGTGAGAATTTTTTTAACTTGTTAATGATATACAATTGCATGTATTTCAAAATCGAGAATATATACCATGTTTATGATGAAAATTACCTTTAATGATTCAATTATTTTTTATCAAATTGATTTTAATGAATTTATTCGATTAAATAAAAAAGAAAAGAAACTAAACATGCTTTTGAAAAAAATATACAGTATGATGTATTCATCTTGTCGACAGAAAATGTTTGAAGGCAAAATTATTAGCTGGGCTATAATTGCTCAAAGAACAATTGCCGGCTTATGTCAGCCTATTCTGAGCAGGAAGTCCATCCAATAGTCGCCAAAATAAAGTCACGTGTAAAATATAGTACTTGCTCTCAACCAATTCCAAAATAATACAAACGCTAAATAAAGAATAAAAAATAAAACGAAATTTTATATATACAAATAAACATCATTTGTAATGACTTTGAAAACTCCTGAGTCAAACAATACAGTTAATTTGCGTAAGGTTTTTATTGCAGCTTACTTCTCTACAAAGAAGAAGAGAAGAAGGAGAGGGAACCAGACTGGTATGTTTGTTTACATTCGGGGGGTACCAGATTAACTCTTATTGTTTACATTCGTGGGGGGGGGGGGGTATACCAGGTTAACTCTGATTCTAATGAACTCGGACCGTGGTATTAGGACCCCTAAGCTAATTATCATTTACATTGATATTTAAAGATTTTTGTTTCATTTCTATTTATTTTTTAATGTAATTTGGTCATTGACATTTTCTATTACGGAATAAAATGAAGTTTATACTTTTTGTTTGCAAAGGTCAGGCACAGAATGCCTGTCTGTTCATTGGCATTAATCATCTGACTTGAAAGTGCCAAAATTAAGAAATTTTTAACAACGTATTTTAAAATTCTTTTTTTTATAAAAGCAGAAACGCAAGTCATGAATTGCCATCTATAAAGTCACATTCCTTGAACTTACCGTTGTAGGGAACATGGGGTATAAACAATATTGATATTATAACAATAATCAATATATCGATAAAAACCATGCATATTTAAAGCCCTCGAAATGCTGAAAAAAGTCCAGTCGATGATTTTTCTCATTTTCTTATATTACTAAGTTATGCAGACATTAAATGGGCATAAGGAAAGATGTAAAACATGGAGGAAAGAAAATAATTATACAATATATACATAAATGCGTTTTATTCCAATAGCTTACCTCGCATACCAGAAACTGCATGGACGATTTTGTTATAAACACTAAAAAAAATAATGATGACTTTTATCCCTTCAATAAGAGTTTTATGCCAGGCTCTAAAAACAGAAAAATTTCCGTATTTAAATCATTTTTAATGTAAGTTAAAATTTCGGGATTGCTACCTCCTAGAGACAATTTTTAATCCCATTTAAAACGTATTTTAAGTTTTCAACACTCTTAAAAAAGTTTTACTCAGTAGTCATATTTTACTTGAAATAACAAAGATAAGTAATAGATAATTACTAAGTATTTACTTAAAATTTTAAATCAATTACTGAAATATATGTCAATTACTAAATTCAAATGTTTTACTTGGTTTTTTTTTTATTTTAAAGAATTGTTTTACTTATATACACACTAAAAAGGTTTACTTAGTAATTTATATTTACTTAAATTTGTGTATATAAGTAATAACATTACTTGGTTTTTACTTACATTTTACCACTATATATTTACTATATAACAAATATTTTATGCCCCCGTAAACGAAGTTTCGGATGTATATGATTTTTGTCGTTTCCTTCTGTCTGTCTCTCTGTCTGTCTGTCTCTCTGTTTGTCCGCAAAAACTTTAACCTTGCCCATAACTTTTGATTGAGCGGAGCTATGAATTGTATATTTCACATGTGCATTCCTTTTGACAAGACCTTTCTTTGAGTATCGCCAAATTTGACCTTTTTGACCTTGACATTGGAGTTTGACCCACTTTTACACAAAAATTCCAAACTTTTTCTTCAGCCATACATGTATCTTTTGAACAGTAAATACCAGGACATTTATGCTTCACATATATATTCTTTGTTGAAAGACCTTTTATTGGATACCAACAACCATGACCATTTGACCTTGACCTTGGAGATTTCTATCCTTGTGAAAAACAACTTTAACCTTGGCCATTACTTTTGAACGGTGGGGGATAGGGCTTTCATACTAACATATATGTATTAATAATTTATTACTGAATCAAGGATAATTCAGAGCAGTTGCAATACAAATAATTACTTAAATGTGATGGTCTAATTACTACAGGGATTGAATTCTTGAAATGTAATATATATATATAATTTTGGCTTCCATATTAATTGTCTACGAGGAAGAGTTATCTTTCTTCTAAATAGTCCTTCATGTAATAAAAAGTCATGCTAATGAAAATGCTGTATTAAGTACTTGAAACATTAACCATTTTTAAAATGGTCCTTAAAAAGATACAACTTATTCATTTATAAGGCTTTTGATGCTGAAATTAAATGCTTTATTGTTAAATATAATAAAACAATTACAAAGAAATTGGCAAAAAGATAAGAAAGTATTGTTTCTTTCCCATGAAGTTTACATCTAATTGACCACTCAGAGAGCTCAAGTAGGAAGCTGTGATTAAGAAAACTGTGATTAATACTCACACTTTTTACCTTCATAGTTATATCTCTTATCAGAGGGTCGGTACCTTGCAGTATTTCAAGTGAATAATGTAGATTTTAGTAAATATGATAAGTATTTCATTTACTTAGTATTCTCTTAAGTAATAATATTCTAGTTTTTAATTAATTTTAGAATTACATTTACTTAGTAATAATTCATAATATTTAGTAAATAGAAAGCATATTATCTCTAAATTAAGTAATTATAATTTACTAAAAATGAGAAGTTCATTTACTAAGGTATATAATTCCTATAGTTTTAGTAACTATATTAATTAGCTGTATTGATACTTAGTAAATCATTTTATAAGTAAATGAATTCATCCTTATTACTAATTAAGGTCTTCCGTTTCCAACGGAAGACCTTATTGTTTTCGTTCGGTTTCTTTTTCCCTATTATTAAGGTCTTCCGTCTTCACGGAAGACCTTATAGTTATTGCTCTGTTTCTTATTATTAAGGTCTTTCGTCTTCACGGAAGACCTTATAGCGATTCTATTGTTTCTTATTAAGGTCTTCCGTCTTCACGGAAGACCTTATAGTGATTCTACTGTTTCTTATTATTATTATTATTATTCTTTTTATTATTTTTTTTCCAAAATTTTGTGCACGCGATTTCTCGAAGACTACTGGATGGAATTACATGAAATTTTCAGAAACGATGTATCGTAACATGAACTTGATCTATCTGAGCGATTTTTTGAAAATTCTTATCTGGTGCCAAGTTACGGGACATTTCCTGATTTTAAAATGACATTTTGTCTGTGGTTAATCTCAAGAACGGTAAAAGATATCAATGTGAAACTTTCAGGGATTATAGATCGTGATAGATACTATCCAGGACGCGACCTTTCGTTCGTCGTCAATACTTCCTGTCGTTAGGAGATGCGAATTGAAAAAAGCGTATTTTCTAACTTTTTTGTTTTCCAATATTTTTTATTTATTTTTGGAATATTAATAGAGACCTTTCTATTGATGCTTACTATATAAGTTGTTTGATTATTGGTTAATCTGAACTCTAGATATTAATATTTGAAAATCTGAAGCGGGCCCAAGATGGCGGCTGTCTCTGTCAACTCCGCCATTTCGCGAGTAGGGGTTTATGGAGGCAGCTGAGCGTTTGATTAAACGATTCTGACATAAGGATACATGAAATGTAAAAAACTACTTCGACTCTCACGTAGTAGTGAAATGGTTGGAGGAGTTACCTCCCGTTACTTGTTTATATTATAATAGATAATCAATGTAAATATTGTAATTAATTGGTCAATTGACAAAAGAATTATACAAGTATTATTGATAAATGATGTTCTGTTAGAAAATAATAATAGTGTTGCCAAAAGAAAGGCAGTCTGTTGTATTTTATCAATATGATATCTGATAACTTATGATCATTGATTAAGTTGAGGTACAAGGGGGCAGTACAGCCAATTGGTTCGTGTCTTCACTTTTGTACAGAAACCAGTTGGTTTATTGATCAAATCGGATTGTGCAAAGTTGCCGTAGTCAGTGACTAGTTAAAATGTAGCTGTATGACGTTAGCTATAGGTTTGTCATTAGGACAGAGAAGCTCTTACAAAGTTAAATCATACTGTGCAAGTATATTATTGCCACTTGGCTAGAGTTATATAGGCAACTTGGTAAGCAGTATAACACCAGGCAGGTGTTAAAGGCTAAATCAAGAGGCACCAGGCAGATAGATGTTGACTTACATGTATATAGTCAGTTGTACGAGTATAGTGAGGCAATTATCATATGGCACCAGGCAGGTGCCGATATTAACTGAAGATACAAAAATATATAATTATACAAAGCACTTAGGTCATTTGATTTAAAGACACCAGGCAGGTGTCATATTATTATCTTTATATATTGGATTCAATCATATCCCCAGTAAAACTCGGTAATCCGAGCACGGACCTACTGACCGCTCAGATCCGACACGTTACAGTAGTACGTTGCAATTGAGTGTCAATCTTAAAACATAATTTCCGTTTCATTGCTTTATTGTAACTGGGCTAGATACGATATGTTATGTGTATAATGTGTTACATATACTTTCTTAACGTCGAAATAAAATAAAGGCGCTAAGAATGTTTTATTTTTAAAATTTAATTGATGCTATCATACCTGTCTAATAGATCAGTCCAAAGAAAAGGCGCGAATATTTACTCGTGGCGTTTGGCGCGAAATTATGACTGCTTTTTATAATTCTTAGACAGGTGAACTGTTGCAAAAGTACCGTGGTATACACAAGCATATTTAGAGCAGTACTCCCAATAGCTTAATGGTTAGCGCGTTGGGGATATAAAAGTAAAAAAACAGCGCATTCACGTTGGCGACATGGTTTCAATCCTCCTTGTGACCAAAATTTTGAATCTCTTTTCAGCTCGATTTTACGTGGGTTTCTTTTCCTAAAACGGACGGAAGACCTCTCGTTGCTCGCAACGAGATCGTATCTAGTTCTTTTTATTATTTTTTTGACTTTCTAATTTTGTGCACGCGATTTCTAGAAGACTACTGGATGGAATGACGTGTATTCTTCAGAAAACATGTGTCGTAACATGAATTTTGTATATCCGAGAGAAAATTTGGAAACTCACTTCCGGTGCCAAGTTACGGACAATTTCCTGAAATTAAAATGACATTTTGTCCGCGATTAAACTCAAAAACGGTAAAAGATATCAACATGAAACTTTCAGGGATTATAGATCGTGATATATACCATCCAGGACGCGACTCTTCGTTCGTCGTCGGTACTTCCTGTCGTTAGGAGAAGCGAATTGAAAAAATCGCATTTTCTAACTTTTTTGTTCTTCAATATTTTTTATTAATTTTTGGAATGATAATAGAGACTCTTTGATTGATGCTTACTATGTAAGTTGTTTGGATATTGGTTCGTCTGAACTCTAGATATTAACATTTGAAAATCTGAAGCGGGACCAAGATGGCGGCTCTCTCTGTCAACTCCGCCATTTCGCGAGTAGGGGTTTATGGAGGCAGCTGAGCGTTTGATTAAACGATTCTGACATAAGGATACATGAAATGTAAAAAACTACTTCGACTCTCACGTAGTAGTGAAATGGTTGGAGGAGTTACCTCCCGTTACTTGTTTATATTATAATAGATAATCAATGTAAATATTGTAATTAATTGGTCAATTGACAAAAGAATTATACAAGTATTATTGATAAATGATGTTCTGTTAGAAAATAATAATAGTGTTGCCAAAAGAAAGGCAGTCTGTGGTATTTTATCAATATGATATCTGATAACTTTTGATCATTGATTAAGTTGAGGTACAAGGGGGCAGTACAGCCAATTGGCTTGTGTCTTCACTTTGGTACAGAAACCAATTAGTGTATCGATCAAATGGAATTGTGCAAAGTTGCCGTAGTCAGTGACTAGTTAAAATATAGCTTTGTGACGTTGGCTATAGGTTTGTCATTAGGACAGAGAAGCTCTTACAAAGTTAAATACTGTGTAAGTATATTGTAGCTACTTGGCTAGAGTTATATAGGCAACTTGGTAAGCAGTAAGACACCAGGCAGGTGTTAAAGGCTAAATCAAGAGGCACCAGGCAGGTGGCTGTTGACTTATATAGTCAGTTGTATGGTGAGGCAATTGTCATATGGCACCAGGCAGGTGCCGGTATTAACTGAAGATATATAAGTGTACAAAGCACTTAGGTCATTTGATTTAAAGACACCAGGCAGGTGTCATATTATTATCTGTAAATATTGCATTCAATCATATCCCCAGTAAAACTCGGTAATCCGAGCACGGACCTACTGACCGCTCAGGTCCGACACGTTACAGTAGTAAGTTGCAATTGAGTGTCAATCTTAAAACTTAATTTCCGTTTCACTGCTTTAGTGTAACTGGGCTAGATACAATATGTAATGTGTATAATGTGTTACATATACTTTCTTAACGTCGAAATAAAATAAAGGCGCTAAGAATGTTTTATTTTTAAAATTTAATTGAAGCTATCATACTTATTTAATAGATCAGTCCAAAGAAAAGGCGCGAATATTTACTCGTGGCGTTTGGCGCGAAATTATGAATGCTTTTTATAATTCTTAGACAGGTGAACTGTTGCAAAAGTATACACAAGTATGTTTAGAGCAGTACTCTCAATAGCTTAATGGTTAGCGCGTTGAGGATAAAAAAGTAAAAAAAAAAAAGCGCATTCACGTTGGCGACATGGGTTCAATCCTCCTTGTGACCAAAATTTTGAATCTCTTTTCAGCTCGATTTTACGTGGGTTTCTTTTCCTAAAACGGACGGAAGACCTCTCGTTGCTCGCAACGAGATCGTATCTAGTTATTATTATTATTTTTCTGACCATCTTATTTGTGCACGCGATTTCTCGAAGACTACTGGATGGATTTTCATGAAATTTGCTGGAACAATGTGTTGTTATCTGAAGTTATTTTATCCGAGAGATTTTTTGGAAATTTTTTTCTGGTGCCAAGTTACGGACAATTTTCTGATTTTAAAATGCAATTTTGTCTGCAGTTAATCTCAAGAACGGTAAAAGATATCAATGTGAAACTTTCAGGGATTATAGATGGTGATAGATACTATCCAGGACGCGACCTTTTGTTCGTCGTCAATACTTCCTGTCGTTAGGAGATGCGAATTGAAAAAAGCTTATTTTCTAACTTTTTTGTTTTCCATTATTTATTATTGATTTTTGGAGTGTTAATAGAGACCCTTCTATATAAGCTTACTATATAAGTTGTTTGAATATTGGTTAATCTGTACGCTAGATAATAATATTTGAAAATTTGAAGCGGGCCCAAGATGGCGGCTGTCTCTGTTGACTCCGCCATTTCGCGAGTAGGGGTTTATGAAGGCAGCTGAGCGTTTGATTAAACCATTCTGACATAAGGATACATGAAATAGAAAAAAACTACTTGGACTTTCACGTAGTAGTACGATGTAATTACGTGTCAATCTTAAAACTTTATTTCCGTTTCACTGCTTTAGTGTAACTAGGCTAGATACGATATGTAATGTGTACAGTGTGTTAAATATACCTTCTTAACGTTGAAATAAAATAAAGTAGTAGTAGTAATATTTATTTGGTATCATGTCATGTCATAAAGGCGATAAGAACGTTTCATTTATTTAATTTCATTGAAGCTACCACACCTATTTAATAGATCAGTCCAAAGAAAAGGCGTGAATATTTACTTGTGTGACGTTTGGCGCGAAATTATCATCAGTGGCCCGCCTTTAATAATTCTTAGACAGGTGTACGCAATGTATACACAAGTATATCTAGTGCAGTGCTCCCGATAGCTTAATGGTTTGCGCGTTAATAGATCACGTAGTAATTACGTTACAATTCTGTGTCAACAAAAGATTTATTCCAGTGTCTTCTCAAACGTCCTCTGTAACTGGTTTTGGTTGGTTCTCAAAGTAGAAAAAGAAAAGACTAAATGTGCAAATGAGAGATACCTATTATCATTTGTTTTGCAAGACGGAAAAACATATCTTAAATCATAGTTATAAGTTATAGTTTTTCAAGAAACAATATCGATGCATATACATAGTAAGTATAAAACGTAGAACCACTGTTTTTCCCATGCACACTTGTGTGATATTAAACGAATAAAAAAAAACAAAAATAAGAAAACCATTTTAATAAGACCGTCTAATTGAGTTTATATTAACATTCTTTTCTCAAAGATCTGAATCAAGTTATTGAACATAAATGGTATCTGATTCCTTGACTGTCGTAGAGCCAGGCATGTTTTTCGGCGAAACATTTCAACCTTTTTATGAAAGTGTAACTAATCGGCATAGTTCACTTCTGAGACGGGAAATTAAAAAAAAATTAAATTACAGTCATTTCAGTGCTTTTGTGTTACTTTTCTATAGA
The DNA here is from genome assembly GCA_003671525.1 of Saccostrea glomerata. Taxonomy (NCBI): domain Eukaryota; kingdom Metazoa; phylum Mollusca; class Bivalvia; order Ostreida; family Ostreidae; genus Saccostrea; species Saccostrea glomerata. The sequence continues at coordinate 717,850 of PRKT01000173.1, read as the reverse complement.
ATGTGTACAATGTGTTAAATATATTTTCTAAACCTCGAAATGTAGGCTATGAGAACGTACTTTTTTCTTAATTTCATTGAAGCTATCACACCTATTTAATAGATCAGTCCAAAAAAAAGGCGCGAAGTTTAAACGTGGCGTTTGGCGCGAAATTATGAATAATGGCCCGTCTTTTATAATTCTTAGACAGGTGTACTGTAGCAAAAGTATACACAAGTACATTTAGAGCAGTGCTCCCAATAGCGTAATGGTTAGCGCATTGGGGATAAAAAGGGAAAAAAGCGGATTGGATTTTCACGCTGGCGACCTGGATTCAATTTGTGACCAAAATGTTTAATCACTTCTCAGCTCGACTTTACGAGTTATTTTTTTTTTTCAGAATCGGACGGAAGTCCTCTCGTTGCTCGCAACGAGATCGTTTCTAGTTATTAAGGTCTTCCGACTTCCTTCGGAAGACCTTATTGTTTTCCTTCTGTTTTTAGGGTCTTCCGTCTTCAGCGGAAGACCCTTCTATTATTCTTCGGTTTCTTTTTTACCTTTATTATTATTATTATTAGGGTCTTCCGTCTTCAGCGGAAGACCCTTCTATTATTCTATTGTTTCTTTTTCAATTTTATTATTATTATTATTATTCCTTTTTTTTTCTTACAATTTTTGTGCAGAAGATTTCTCGGAGATGCATGGACGGATTTCTTTGAAATTTTCAGAGATGATGTATCATGATCTAAACCTGATCCTTTTTTTTTAATTTTTGAAAAATCTCTTCCGGTCGGAAGTTATCGCCCTTTAATCGAATTTTTAGTGACCATTTTGTTGACTCAAAAATGATAAAAGCTAGAGTGCTGTAATTTTCAGCCATTATATAGAAAACATGTTGTAGTTGTGCACCTTTATTTTCAAATCTTCCGGAAGTGTCTAGTATGGAAGCTCGGTAGGGGTCAAAATTTAGGACATGAATCATGAGTGAATTTTTGAGACATTTTGCATCATATCTTTTAAAGTATAATTATTTTCTAAAAACATACTGAACAATATTTGTGCAAAATGACAAGGTCTTTAATATGGTATCAGCAAAAAAGTGCTGAGTCATCAAATTAAGGGCTGAGAGGGGCCAAAAGTCTTCAATCGATAACTCATTAGCGTTCAGTATTTTGTTATACATTACTGAAGCAAAAATGTTTATCTTAACAATCTACAACTATATATTATAATTTTTGTGTCGTATGATACAAAATTAGGGGCCACAAGGGGCCAGAATGCTCAATATTTGACGCTTTATATATCGAAAGTGAGAAATATCTTAATCAGTAATATTGAACAAAAGATTTTCAAAATAATGTTCTAAACAATATGCAACCTTTCATTTTTTGCGAAATGTCCCCATTAGGGAGTTTAAGGGTTGGCCCCTAAATATTTCTTTTGCAAATAACTCGAAAACTAATCTCTGAATAGTTGTTGAACAAAAAGTGTTCAAAATTCCAAGAGCTTCAAGAAAAATTCCAGAAAAAGGGGCTGGGCACTCAAATTAGGGCCTAGAGGGGCCAAAAGTCTTCACTCGATAACTCTTTTGCAGTTAATATTTTGTGAAACATTACTGAAGCAAAGATGTTTATCTCAACCATTTACAACTAATATTATGATTTTTATGTCGTATGGTACATAATATGGGGCCACAAGGGGCCAGAATGCTAAATCTTTGACGCTTTATTTCTCGGAAGTAAGAAATATTTTGCTAAGTAATGTTAAACAAAAGATTTTCAAAATCATGTTCTGAACAATATGCAACCTTTCATTTTTCGCTATACATCCCCATTAAGGAGCTGAAGGGTTGGCTCCTAAATATTTCTTTTGCTAATAACTCAAAAACGAAAAAGAATCTCTGAATAGTTTGTTGAACAAAAAGTATTCCAAATGTTAAGAAGTTGAAGATGAAATCCAGAAAAAGGGGCTGGGTCATCAAATTAAGGGCCAAAAGGGGCCGAAAGTCTTCACTCGATAACTCTTTAGCAGTTAATATTTTGTAATACATTACTGAAGGAAGGATGTTTATCTCAACCATTTACAACTATATATCATGATTTTTATGTCGTGTTGTACATAATTAGGGGCCACAAGGGGCCGAAATCTTAAATCTTTGACGCTTTATATTTCGGAAGTGAGAAATATTTTGATAAGTAATATTGAACAAAAAATGTTTAAAATGATGTTTTGAACAATATGCAACCTTTCATTTTTCACTAAACGTCCCCATTAAGGAGCTGACGGGTTGGCCCCTAAATATTTATTTTGCAAATAACTCGAAAACAAAAAAGAATCTCTGAATAGTTGTTGTACAAAAAGTCTTCAAAATCTCGACAGCTTTAAAATAATATAAAGAAAAAAAGGCTGATATTAGGGGCTGTGAGGGGCCAAAAGTCGAATTTTTGAAGTCTTTATTATTTAATGTCTTTACAGATTATGGAAATCATTATTTTAGAATGAAAATCTCAATCAAAATCTTATCTCATCTCATCAAGAATCGGACGGAAGACCCACTCGTTGCTCGCAACGAGATCGTATCTAGTTAGTAGTAATAATTGAAGGAAAGCATGCATATTGCGAATTCGCTATAATAGTTATACGAATTCGTTATACGGATAAAACGAATTACGGATTTAGCGAATTGAATTCATAGGTCCCAGGGACTTTGCTATAACCAAGTTTTAATGTAATTATTTTCATTAATTTTCCCAACGTAAGTAAACAGCAGTGACTTCTGCTCATAAATAGTCCATTGTCTTTGAGCATTCTTCCTGCAGAAATAAGGCAGGTACCCTTTGTTACAAATAAATGAAAAAAACTCAGTATGCACACTTTTATATAATATATTTTTCTCCAAGTCTAAAATGCAGTTTCTGTTATTGTTTAGAGCTTTCTTAAATAGTGTTTGAAATATTCAAAGAGTTCGTGTTTTTCGGGGACAACCCTCGAATAAGAGTTTCTTTTAAATCAAGTCATCCATTAATTTCAGACTGCACATATACTAGTAGTTGAGGGAAACCTTTTATAAACCATCTTTTCTTTTATATGACAGGTTCTCTAGCAGCTGTAGCAGCTTTTTCAATGGCTCTTGGTGGCATTTTGGCTTCAGATAGGCTGTTTTTAGGACTGTTAAAGCATCTACTAAATTGCCCAATGCAGATATTCCAAGAGCACTCTATGGGGCAATTCATAAACCGCTACTCATCAGACATAGCTGAAATAGATTTTATTGTTCCATTTACCATACGGTCAATGGTCAATATTTTGCTTCAACTGGCTTCCGTTCTTGGTCTAATTTTGTATGCAGTTCCTGCCTTTGGAATAATAATCCCAATCTTGGTTATTCTATACTATGTTTTACAGGTATCTTTTATTATACTTTTTATTTCTTCCAGAAAGTAGGACACAGTCTATCACTATCTTGTCTGCAAACAGAACTATATATCTTAAAATTCATATGTCCTGCTATATGATGCTAAAGCTTTTGATTTATTTTGATGAGATAAGATGAACCTCTTTTCAAAGGTCACCTCTCTATAAAGGTAACTTTTGATGGATCCCGTAGGTGACTGCTTAATACAAGTTTCCCTGTATATCAGTCATTTCACTCATATCACATACATGCATATGCGTGCAAAATGACCTTTGTTCCGACCACTTACACTACACACCTATTAACCCTAAAAAAAGGTTTTAGCTCAGTTGGGTGAACAGTTTCTGAGAACACTCGTGGACAAAAAAGTACCGGAGAAGAAATAAGAAGAAAAAAGAATAATAACTAGGAGACTTACTGTTCACAGAACAATAAGAGGTCTTTCCACCTTCTTTGAATTTTTCAATTTTTTTTTTATATCTGACTCCTTAAAATTAGATTCCATGAATAAGAAACCAAAATTGTCCTAAAGGATAGAAAAAATGAAGAAAAAAAAATTGAAATGACCTTGACCCTTGATCTTGAAAAAATATTGAAGGTCAAGGGTCACAATGCAATTGACCCCATGCTTTTACAACTTATAGTTTACAAGTTATAAGGTTCTATATTAAGTACAAAGAAGTTAAAGGGCAATAATTCATATAAGGTGTCATCAGATCCTTTTCGCATTTGTACAGTGAAGTTAGGCCTAAAGACCCTTAAGACATTAGTGAAGATTTGGTGTCTCTACGGTCTATAGTTTGGGAGGGGTAGGGATAACAAGGTTTTTTCGCACAAGGGGCAATAACTTTTAAAAGGGTTAATCTTTGGGGACAAGATTGAAATCTTTGAAATAGTTTTAAGAGTGCATATCAATGATGCATAGACATAAGGTATATGTTGAAAGACAAAAGAGATATTAAAAGAGCTATATTACTCATTTTTGGAATGACCTTGACCTTTGACCTGTTCATGAATTTTAAGGTCAAAGGTCAATGAATCTTATGCAGCTGGTCCCATGTCTCTACGGCTTTTCGTTTTGAAAATTTTTAATTATTTGTAAAATTCAAAAACTTTCAGGGGCAATAACTTATATAAGGGGTCTATGGATCCTTTCACAATGAATAGATTGTAAAATATTCCCAACTTTTGAGATATAAAGCGTCAAAGATTTAGCATTTTGGCCCCTTATGGCCCCTAATTATGTAACATACGACATTAAAATCACAATATATAGCTGTAGATTGTTCAGATAAACATTTTTGCTTCAGTAATGTATGACAAAATATTGCCTGCTAAAGAGTTATCAATTAAAGACTTTTGGCCCCTCTCGATCCTTAATTTGAGTGTCTAGCCCCTTTTTCTGGATTTTACCTTAAACCTCTCATGATTTTGAACATTTTTTGTTCAACAACTATTCAGAGATTCTGTTTCGTTTTCGAGTTATTTGCAAATGATATATTTAGGGGCCAGTCCTTTAACTCCTTAATGGGGATGTTTGGCGAAAAATAAAAGGTTGCATATTGTTAAAAACATGATTTTGACCATCTTTTATTCAAAATTACTTATCAAAATATTTCCCACTTTTGAGATATAAAGCGTCAAAGATTTAGCATTTTGGCCCCT
>PRKT01000173.1:686001-707876 GCA_003671525.1 Saccostrea glomerata | reverse complement strand
GAAAGATGTGTTGTAAGATACTCTTGAAAGTTCCAAGACAGTTTTTGGAAATTCCTCTCTGGTGCCAAGTTTTGGACCATTTTCCTGATTTTAAAACGACATTTTGTCTACGATTAAACTCAAAAACGGTAAAAGATATCAATGTGAAACTTTCAGAGTTTATAGATGATGATAAATACTTTCCAGGACGCAACTTTTCGTTCGTCGTCAGTACTTCCTGTCACTACCGGAAGCCAATTCAAAAAGTCCGAATTTTCAACTTTCTTTGTTTTTCAATATTTTTCATTTATTTTTGGAATATTAATAGAGACACTTCTATTGATGCTTACTATATAAGTTGTTTTAATATTAGTTAATCTGAACTTTAGATATTAACATTTGAAAATCTGAAGCGGGCCCAAGATGGCGGCTGTCTCTGTCAACTCCGACATTTCGCGAGTAGGGGCTTATGGAGGCAGCTGAGCGTTTGATTAAACCATTCTGACTTAAGGATACATGAAATGCAAAAAACTACTTGGACTCTCACGTAGTAGTACGTTGCAATTCAGTGTCAATCTTAAAAAACTTAATTTACGTTTCACTGCTTTAGTGTTACTGGGCTAGATACGATATGTAATATGTACAATGTGTTAAATATACTTACCTAACGCCGAAATAAAATAAAGGTGATAAGAATGTTTTATTTAATTAATTTCATTGAAGCTATTTCACCTCTTTCATAGATCAGTACAAAGAAAAGGTGCGAATATTTACGCGTGGCGTTTGACACGAAATTATGAATAGTGGCCCGCCTTTTATGATTCTTAGACAGGTGTACTGTTGCAAAAGTATACACAAGTATATTTAAAGCAGTATTCCCAATAGCTAAATGGTTCGCACGTTGGGGAGAAAAGAGAAAAAAAGGCGCATTCACGTTGGCGACCTGGATTCACTCCTCCTTGTAATCAAAATTTTGAATCACTTTTTAGTTCGATTTTACAAGTTTTTTTTTCCTGAATCGGACGGAAGACCTCTCGTTGCTCGCAACGAGATCGTATCTAGTTATTATTATTTTTTTTCTTACCGATTTTTGTGCACGCCAGTTCTCGGAAACGGCACGGTCGATTTTCACGAAACTTTCAGATCTGATAGATATTGGTCTGAACCTTATTGGAAATTTTTTATAAGTACGTCATCACTTTCGGTCGTGAGATATGGACGATTTACTGATTTTAAGAGGGTCAGCTTGTCCGGGCAATCACTAAAAAACGAATGAAGATATTGACTTGAGATTTTCAGTGAAGGTAGAGGAAGGATTGCTAAATTGCTTTTTTGAGTCTATATCTTTCCAGCGCAAAAGGCGTTGAAGCTCGCCTGAGCTCTTTATAATTATTATTTTTCTGACCATCAAGTTTTGTGCACGCGATTTCTCGAAGAAAACTGGATGGATTTTTATGGAATTTGCAGAAACAATGTGTTGCTATCTGCAGTTATTATATCCTGGAGATTTTTTGGAAATTCCTTTCTGGTGCCAAGTTACGGACAATTTTCTGATTATAAATTGACATTTTGTTCGCAGATAATCTAAAGAACGGTAAAAGATATCACTGTGAAACTTTCAGGGATTATAGATCGTGATAAGTACTATCCAAGACGCGATCTTTTGTACGTCGTTTCTACTTCCTGTCGTAACGGCATGCAAAGAAAAAAAGTCAAATTTTTTAACTTTTTTGTTTTTCAATACTTTCAAATCATATTTGTATGGTTGATAGAAACATTTCTCATTAGGCTGAATAAATAAATTGTTTGTAAATTGATGAATTCGAACTCGAGATATTAACATTCAAAAGTCTGAAGCGGGATCTAAATGGCGGCGGTCTCTGTCAATTCTGACATTTCGCAATAGGGGTTTACAGAGGCAGCCGAGCGTTTGCTTGAACGAAAGTAACATAAGGAGCAATGAAATGTTTAGGGATACTTGGATTGTCACGTCGTAGGTTCGTTGCAATTCGGTGTCAAAATACATTTATTATCCAAGGTCTACTTACAAGTCTTCTTTAATTGGTTTTGGTTGTTTCTCAAAGTAGAAATAGAAAAGAATTAATGTGCAAATGAAGTACAATATCTATATCTTTTGTTTTGCATCACGGTAACACATAGCTTAAATCATAGTGATAATAAATAGTTTTTCAAGAATGTAGTAAGTAAAAAACGTGACCACTGTTTTCTAATGCACACTTGTGTCATATTAAATCAATAGAAAGGACAACTGTTACAATAAGAAAATATTTTATTTTTAAAGATAACAATTTTTCAAAGACCGTTTAATTGACCTATATAAACATTTTATTTTCTCAATGCAAGTTATTGAACATAATGGAATCTTATTTCTTGACCCTCGTAGTGCGATCGAGGCTTTTTTTTCTCGGTGAAACATACCACCTTTTTCATGAAAGTGTAAGTAATCGGAATAGTCAACTTTCGTGATTGAAAATTGAAAAATTAACCATTCATAACTGTTTCACTGCTTTAGTGTTATTTGCCTATATACGATTGATTGATTGATTGATTGTATACTGTTTAACGTCCCTCTCCAGAATATTTCACTGATATTGAGACGGCACCATTGCCGGTGAAGGGCTGCAAATTTGGGCCTATGGTCGGCAATCAGGGCCATTGAGCAGGGAGGGATCTTTATCCTGCCACACCTGCTGTGACACGGGGCCTCGGTCTATACCGTCTCATCCGAAGGACCATAAACATTCCAAGAGAAATTCGCTAAGATTTACTCGTTGCGTTTGGCGCGAAATTATGAATAGTGACCCTTCTTTCATAATTCCAAGAAAGATTAACTGTTGCAGAATTACATGTACATACAAGTGAAGTAAGAGTACTTGTTTAAATAGCGTAATCGATAGGCGTATTGGATTTTCACGCTAGTGACCCGTTTCAATTACCAGTGTGTCCAAAATATGTTTAATCCATTTTCAGCTCGATTTTATGGGTTATTTTTCGGAATCGGACGGAAGTCCTACTCGTTGCTCGCAACGAGATCGTTTCAAGTTATGTTTATAATTACTTACCATGATAGTCATTTACTTGCTATTCTGACTAAATGGATTACTAATAATTACTAGTTTTTCTTAATCTTATTAATATCTTATTTTAAAAACAACAAGTAAAACTTTTTTTAGAGTGAAGTCGTGTTTGTTCACGGTAGAATTGTCATAAATATTATATTATTTTTAAATGTACATAAAATTTACAAAAAAAATGTTCTCAAAAAATCTTGAGCAAACAACTATAAAGCCACGTGTTTTATTTATTTTCTCATGGATTTGTCTAAATGCTGTTATTTGATTGGTCAGAAGTACTAGCAACTTGTTTATTTTTTTGTATTTATAGCAATTCGCGGTTGTCGCTCTTGACTTCCTACCGGGATCCCATACTCTCCTTAGAATGTCAATTTATCACTCGGAACTACTCGGATGTCTCGCGCACTCGACAATGGAGCGAAGCGGAGTCAGCCGAGGATTGCCGATTGTCAATTTATAGTATCCTGGATGAAAAAGTACCCTCAACATGTGAATATTTCGGTAGTTACTTGTTTATGAATAAAACATCAGAATAAAACGTTTTGGAGTATAACCCTTACTCTATAGGGCCTACTTATTTACAGTCTGATTTCGACTTACAAGTTGCTGATTTTTTTCCCCACTAAAATCTCTTGTTTCATATCGTTTGAAAAAAAATCGAATATTGAAATATACTTCTATGTGTATATTTTGGTCATCTTTAACACTGTGAATAGCTCACAATTAAATGATTAAAAAATATTTGTTGTTTTTCTTTGGCAATAATTTAGTAACAAACTTGTTCTTATTAACACTATGTGTTTCTTCTTGATATTTTGATGATAAACCGTTAGTGTTTCTTGCAGATTAGAGGCCTGTGTTGTAGAAATTGTTTGTTCTTACGTAGAGCATGCTCTTGCGCATTTTAAATGAAATATGAGACACAATCCCTATTATGCAGATGAATTGGTATTAAATATGGAGATAACGAACAAATAACAAGCTTGTAACTTCATTTCAATGTAAATCCACAACAGAGCAAACACAAACCTCTTAAACATCAGAGGTTTGATCAGTTAATAAATACCCCCTGTCCACAGGTCACACCCGCCGTGTATGCCTTGTCAAAAATAAGAAAACCGTAAAATTTCCGTAAACGATTCAGAGGGAAAATAATGACCTAACAATTAGTACAAATAATCAGTCAGTTGCGAGTTTTATGTCCTTACAAGTTCATTGTATCAACCATAAAACTTGCAAAATGAGAAGTTTAAGCAACGATGTTTATATTCTTGTTATATCTACTTGTTTGACAATAGCTTGCCTTGGTTTAGAAATTGTTTGCACATACAGCATGTTTTTGCTTCTATAACAGGTAGAATCTGCTGATAGACAGACACATGTACACACATATTAAGAAAGGGAAGTTGACGATTTAAAAAAAAGTTGAAGTTATCATAAAATTTGTTGATACGATATAACTTGGGTCTTGTTCAGAAAAAATATAAAAAATTGAAAGAGTTTAGAAAGCCTGTGTGATATCTTTTATTTCAAGCTCACTGGGATATAATTTTTTTTAAATAGCATGAAAAATGAAAACTATAATGGGAATTATTTTTTTGGATAGAAAGCTTGGAAAATTCAATAATGGTTACTGGATCGCAGAGTCTAATAAAGACATATACAAAGCTGGATATGAGTGCAGGAAACATTTTTCGCCGCTGATTGGAGGCTTTTTGTGCTTAACTAATATTTTGAAGATTAGGAAAATCTAGGTCAGGCATCAGTATTAGATATCCATAAGGAATGAAAATTAAAAATTATACAAAAGGTTCAACAGAAATTTTAAAAATACAATTAAAAAAAGTGTTTGATGACAGAAAAACGCCAATTCGAAATTTGATCATTATCAAATTCTGAAGAAATCATATAATGATTAAGGCATGTAGCGCGTGAAAATGCAGCTCAGTTTTCCCCCGCTGATTGGAGGCTTTTTTTGGTTAGCTAATATTTTGAAGATTAGGAAAATCTAGGTCAGGCATCAGTATTAAATATCCATAAGGAATGAAAATTAAAAATTATACAAAAAGTTCAACAGAAATTTTAAAAATACAATTAAAAAAAGTGTTTGATGACAGAAAAACGCCAATTCAAAATTTGATCATGATTAAATTGTGACGAAATTATATAATAATTAGGGCATGTAGCGCGTGAAAATGCAGTTCAGTAACCAGATCCGAACAGTGGTAAGCTGAATTGTGCCCGTATTTGTGTTCCATTTGGTGGTTACAAGGGCTACTCCCGTTAAAATGTGATGCACTCTGAACAGGAAGGGAGTTTATCCTTGGATTGATGGACTGTTGGTCATTTTAGAGGGTTTTTTTTCAATCGTAAAGAGACTTAACCATATACAAGCGAAGGGTTTCAAATTTTAACCTAATATCTAAGGCATTTCGAGCCTTAAGGAAGTGACGGATCTCTATTTTATTAACACCTGTCGTGACATCAGTGTCATCCGAAGGACCCACAACGTTCACTTTAAAGTGTCGAGCATGGCGAAGAAACAGTTGCTACCCATTTTTATCGGCTAAGGTCGGTCGCAGCCAATTGAGGTCACGAACTCCCGAATCCTTGAAAGAGAAAATTCAGATAAATATGATTAAAACCAAAATATTGCAAGAGTTGTCGTCTTTTGTCTAAAAAGCCTTCACATAAAAAAGAACAACCACCCGAAGTGTACGGGGACAGATGATACAAACAAACTTTTTGTGAAAAATTCGAAAAACAAACTTGAGTCATGTTAACGTCTATTTTAGGAAAATGAACAAGTTTTATTTTTCACTTTAAGTTCACAATAATTGGGTCTGGAGTGAAACAGTTGTAAAGATGGTTGCAGAAAGGCCGCCTTTATTTTGCCCTCGGGGAATCTGATTCTTTATGGGCGATGAAATCTTCACGTCTTCAGGTCAAAAAATGTATACAAAATTATTAGATATTGTTTATTGGATGACATATATGGAGATGACGAAAAGTTTTCAAGCTCAAAAGTCCATTAAACAATACAAGATGGGAGCGGAGCAAACACAGACCTCCAAAACATCAGAGGTTGGTTCAGGTGCCATGGAGTCGTGAGCATCCCCTGTCGACCGGTCTAACCCGCCGCGTGCTCCTTGTCATATCGGGAAATAAGGGGGAATCCATCGTTGATTCAGTGTGTAAACAATGGGCTAACAATAAGTAGGAAAACGTAAGTCAGCATTTGACTCGATGATAAATAGTATTTGCTGACGCGGTCATTATTATATCGACCATAGAACTTATGAAATTATGGATTTAAACTAGGCTGCTAAAATTCTTCTTTCACCAAATTGCTTGGCAATCATTTACCTCGGGTAAGAAAATGCACGTACGTAGAGCATGCCCTTGCGAATCGATTCAAGTGAGAGATATCAACACCTTATTCAGGTGATAAAGGTACACATATATTGCTGTATAATTAAGGAAAGTGAAAGTCATCGTGTTTACCATAGAGCTTGGTTTTAAGATTACAATTAACGTCTTTTTCAAGTAAAATATCCACATATGAAACAAATGTGTCAGACTCTGTGGTATCTTTGATCTCAAGCTCACTAGGATATATCGTGGCGACATAAAGAATGGAAATAATCATTGTTAATTGACAATACGCCGTTAATATATCTAAATGTCGAGTTGAAGGCCACAGAAGTCAACCTGTCTGAGCGTCTGTTTAAGGTTTTGAATAAATTTAAGATGTATCATTGCATTTAAACTAAATACTTTGAGGATTTTTGAAATGCAGCTTCTTTTTGGATTCAATATCCTTATAATAGCGAGATACAATACCTGGAGAATTTATATCAATCATCCACATCTAGAAGATTTACCTTTTCAGTGTAGTTGTCAAACAGGGAGATAGAAAAGTTAACATGCCCTAGAAGGCGAAACAATTTTAAAGATGTATATCCTTTCATTCCTCCTCGTCTTAAAAGCGTATGGTACATACATTGGGAACCCTCCAAGATATAATTGAACTTTACAGTGTTCAAACTGAGTAGATATACAACTGTTTGTCAATTTAATTTCAGCAGAAATCACATCATTCAAGAGACTAAGTATCTCAATGATATACTGCATCTTTCTGGTTCGACAACATTGATTTATCTTTTATAGACAGAAGCTCAGACAGGGAGATATAGAAAAATATAGAAAAATGTAAGAATTCGCCATCTTCAAAAACAATCATCAATAACTAAATGATACCCCCACCTCCCATATGATTATTATGACAAAGTCCCTGTATTGTTCTTGGAGACACGAAATAAGTATCAGATATAGAAGTAAAATAGGTGCACAATGGCATTATGTGATAAAGAATGTTTGAAAGTATCATTAGATTTTATTCAGTGTTATAGGAATTGCGAATAAGAGATAGGTACCCTTCAAAATTATAGAAATAAAATGGAGTGTCAATGTTTTGCTGTGGAAAACCCAAAATATGTGTCCAATCAAGAATTAAAATAGGTGGTACACAATGACAATATGTTACAAAGATTCGGTGAAAGTCTCATGAAATTTCATTTAGTAGTAAAAGAGGAGTTGCGGATAAGAGAACTGTACCCCAAAGCGAAACAGCCGGACGGACGGACGTACTGACATCCCGATTACTATATACACCCTTCCGCTTTTCAAGCGGAGATGTAATAATCAATCAAAATATTTTAGCTTATGGTCGATCTTTTCACAGGAAACTGCTCTAACAGTTAAATTAACTATAGTTAACTATAATGATAACTTTGACGCTATGAAAACTATAGTTAACTTTGATAAGAACTTTGAAATTTTGGTTTACTATAGTCACTGTGATAACTTTGACACTTTGATTTACTATGTTGATAAGGTAACTATGGAGATTTTGATTTACTACAGTGATAGCGTTGTCACTATGGAAACTTTGATTTACTATCGTGATCACAATTATTTGAAATAGAAGACAGTTAAAGAACTCTATCTGTTTTTGTAAATTGAGATAATCTGCAAAATTGGATGATACCAATGTTGTAAAATAAAAAAAAAATTCTACATGTATCACAAAAAGTCGTATACTGAGGTAATTTTTTTAAAAACTTTTAATCTGTTGAGACTTCATGTCTAAAACCTTTATAAACTTATTAACCATAGCTGACCTTAAACTTTGAATAATGATCACTATGAACACTTTTATTAACTTCTAGTATAGTGATTACTTTGACACTATTGTAATAACTTTGAAAACTTTGATTTTCTAAAGTGATAAGTTTGAAACTTTGAGCAATTTCAGTTTAGAGGGAAGAAGGGAGGCAACAGCCAAACATTTTCAGTTGGAGGACATTATCGTCAGACGTATTTATTGAGGGGCACAAACATATCGTAGCTAAGTTTTCTATAGTATTCTGTGTGTTGGTAAAAGTATTTGGGGCACGCCCCTCCCCTGTTTCTTAAGGCTATTGGATGTCTGATCTCATACAGCCATGTTAAAGATAACGGTTTAAATGATCAAACGTTTTCGAACAACGGACAACAGACAAAATTCAGTACAGATCACCTGAGTAATCCATGATCTTAAGATAAAAATATGACTTAACGGTAAATCCCCATTTTGTACACATATAAAAACAAGGCATGACATAAAATGTGGTATTTTAAATAACAATTTTGAAATCCTTCTTTTTTGTTATTTATGAACATTAATTTAGGTTAAAAAATTCAAGCAAAGTATGATCATTAGCAATCACTGCTTATCTAACTTGTCCGTAACTAATTCTTTAAATGTAATCAATAATATATATTAAGATAAAAGCCCTATTTTATGGGAAAATTATATATAATAATTCGAATTTTAAAGTGTGCCTTAGAGTTACTGAGTATACCTTATTCAAAATTCGATGTAAGTTTTATCAGCATGCTTTTTGGTTCACATTCGACTGTACACCTTAAGCCATTAAATCGATTTTTTCTCATACTTTGTCTACAAGCTGACATTTGTGATACATTTTGTATTTGCAGTTATTCTACATTGTGATGTATTGTGATATCTTTTTATATGATAAATAGAGCTGAGTTGAAATGTCACCTCTATACTTGTGTCTACGGAATTAAAAGTTCAGGAAGAAGCGATTTCTCAAATTGCAGCTAGTTAAAAATTTCCTTTTTTTTCCCTTAGAAATGCTGAAACATTTCATTAGGATTAATCTTAATCGATCGGAGAAAATTATTTAGAGGGTTAAAAACTATGATTCGAAACTAAAGAACTTCCAAAATGTAAGAATAAAAAAAAGTGTGTTTTTATACTTTGAATTATTATATTCGATGGTGACTGGTACCTTGACTAAAAATGGTTTAATGCAAAATGTTACAATGCAAAAACATGTGCAATATGAAAAAAATTAAAGTCATTATGATTAGCTTAGCGTTTCGTTTTCAACACAGTAGTCGAGATAAAGTTGGGAAAATCTAAGAATTATTCACTGATGTCTTAAAATGGCGTCTTTTAATGTTGTCGCTGTGTGTTCCTGTTCAAAATAACAAATTATTTTCAAGATTGATATTTTTTCCTAAGTAAACATTAATCCATTTTCTTGAAATTTACCTACAATACTTGTAAAGTATGAACCACATATTAAAATTTAATCAGTTTTCCTTACAAAAACAAAGACCGTGATACAGAGGCTGTCAATGAACTTTACGAAAAACCATCGTAAAATTCTCTTCCTTAATGAATTGAGTACTCGTTTGAGATAAATATCGAGCTCTTAAGAAGACTGTCCAAAATTAATTTGGAAGAGGAAGTTGCCATGCAGCAGTTGAGATTTTTCTCGCACTATAACACGGATGAGACACTTACATTCAGCACACAGATAATAAATTTATGGACGTCGAGTTTATAACTGAAGGCCTCTTACATACCGATTTGTGTATATGACGTAATAAATCTTATCAAGAATTAAACATGCCAAAGGATACAAGTAAGATTAATAATGCAATAACCCTTGGGAGTTTACAATGTTGAGTATACTTTATGGCTCTAGAGCGTGAGAAAAATAAATGCAGATATTTTTTTCAATCAGTCATTCTCGTGCATGTGTCTTTCATACTGGTTTAATTAAAATAAAAAAAATATTCATTCTTGTAACGTCAAAGAAATATCGAAACTTGATAGAGGAAAGAAAGAATTATAAAAAATGCAAGACCAAGATCTAACAAAGTTATAAAACCAGTATGCTCTCAGCTTTTGAACAAGTGAAAAGGGTCACATAAATCGATTTAAGTTATCTAATGCTAGGGCATTTAAAATATATATTCGACAGCAATTCGTGCCTGATCATAGAGGACTCTGATGAACATGTGGAAAATCAACTTTTTCTGGTTTGTGGTTTCCCTGTTGGTTTATAAAATATCTGGAACCTTGCTGCCCTTTCTACGAACATCAAGTTATTTCCCTTGGCAGCAACCAAAGCACAACAGAACGGAACTGATGTGCCCTAGTTATTGTGAAACTAATTATCTAACGGAAAGTGAACAAATGACCTGTTGTAATTGTCTTTCCAAACCGATCTGGCAATGTTATCCGGAATGGCCACATCGAGGTGTTGATATAGAGTACCATAGCAGGAGAGGTATAGGATGTGCAGTGTACACGGACAGCAACTCCCACTTTAATATTTCAAAACTATTTCATACCCAGGAGTTCCTTTCAAGTATTCCCGAGAATATTTGTGAATTTAGTGACTTGTTGGAGATTGATCTTAGCTGGAACAGGATATCTGTCTTGGAAAACATCAACTGTCTAAAGAGACTGGATACACTCATTCTCAAAAACAACTTGATTACCTTTCTTAGAAACAATACGCTCATTGGAATGACTGAACTCAGGGTTTTCGACCTCTCAAATAATCTGTTGACTAATATTGAACCCTATGCTATATCGGATTCATCAATTGGAATACTCTACATAACCTTCACAAACAATTCTCTTCAAAACGTCGATGTCACAAATATCATACTCGAACATTCTTTCTGTTTCGCGGATTTTTCTGAAAACGACTTAAAAGAGGTCATTAATGAAGCCGGATGGACAGCAGACATTTCAAAAGATTATGGACATGGTGGATTTGTTGACTTTTCACATAATTACAATCTCTCATTTCCTAATTTTGAAGACTTGGGGATAGAGGATCTTACATATCTTGGAAAGGTGGGTTCTTATGGATTTGACTTCAGGAATACAAACATTTCTTGCGATTGCAAGATACAGCCTTTTCTAGAGAAGGCCTTAGAAGTCATTAGGAAAATCTGGCGGGATTACTTCAATCTCGATTGTTCTCGGCCCTCACATCTTCAAGGCCAGTCAATGTTAGACCTAGTAAAGAATAACCAGATGGATAAGTTCATATGTCCTATAAATAGACGTGAGAAATGCCCTAAAAGATGTACCTGCTTCCATCAACCGTCACGTGATCGCGTTGTCGTAAATTGCTCGAACACACATCAGATAGACCTTCCAGATGATCTTCCTATGGTGAGAAGTGGTCATAAGTTGTACTTAGATTTCAGCAACAATAATATCACAGCATTCAACACGGCTAAGTATCTCAATGATACTAAATATCTCAACCTTGACAACAACGAGATATCTAAAATTTTTGAAAAATCTTTCACAGATGCTACTGAAATAGATAATATTTTGCTAAGAAACAATGATAGGCTTCTCCGTCTCCCCAAAACTTTACAATTGCTGAATCCTTGTAATATATCTTTTGGAGATCTTAATTTGAAATGCAGTTGTGATATACATTGGATTGCTAAATGGGTCAATAACACTAAATCGAAATCTTGCCCAGGTATCAGTAATATCTCTTGTCAAAGAGAAGATGGTCAAATACTACCGTCGCATTTGTGGACGAAGGAGAATTTACAATGTCCAGATGACTCATGGTCAACTGTGGTGGTAGCCATTGTTTTTGGAATTTCTTCGTTTATAATAGGGATAACAGCTTTGTTATTGTATCACTATCAGTACGAAATTTATCTCCTAAGTCGGAGGGACAGCAAAGATAATTTTTCTGAAAATGAATACTTTAAATTTGACATCTACATTTCTTTCAACGAAAATAATGTCGAATTGCTTTCGTGGGTTTGTAACCAGTTGGAGCCTGCACTAAATGACTCAGGCTATTCATTGTGTATACCTAACAGGGATTTTACACCAGGTAGTGTTAAATCAGACGCCATTTTGGAACATTTACACTGTAGTAAGAAGTTTTTGTTTCTGGTGGATGAGAATTTTTTTAATTCAGATAATTCATCTATATGGTGCTTTCATGAATGGCGACATTCTTGGAATATTTTTTACTCGAAGAAAAATAGAAATATAGCTGTCGTAAACTATGATCAGCTTCGTGTAAGAGACATTGAGCAGAGACAAATCAGAGCTTTTTTTCGACTAGGTCTAGCGGTAGATTTTTCGAACAGGAAACTGATGATATTCGACGAAATTTTCGAAAGATTGAAACTCAAGAAAATCTCCTTTGGAGCAAATAGAAACATATACTATACCCAAGTGATCGGGTTGGATCCACTAAGAGATAGTATTTTGGACTGTCGAAGATGTGATAGTCCAAAACAGAAATTTAACAGGAATGTCATACATAAAGGATCGGGCCAGTTTCATGGGATACCCTCTGACACTGTTGATTTAACGAGAAGCAATTCTTCTTACCAGTTGAATAAAACAATAGATGATAGAGATATTCTGATGAACCTAGAAGTGGTAAAACTTTGCTCAGAACCAAACCATTTTACCGCCTCACAGTTCTTTGATACTCAGGAAAAGAAAAACAGACCAGCTCACGTGACTGATAATTCGAGGCGTGCTCTTCCGGAAGATAAATATAAACCATCTCAACTTTTGAAAGGCGTTAAAATACATCCATACGAGCCCCCACGACCGCGTTACAAGATACCGATACCAATGTTCAAAGCAGCAGAGCAATAGGTTTTATCATATGCAACTTAAGCTAACAGTACAAGTATAATTTAAATATTTCTTCACACTACAATGTTTACATTAATATCATGAATTCATATCCTAATCATTTCTTATCTAGTATATGTTTTACTTTTAATTATATTTATTCGATCCACTACATAACTGGATTTTAATGAGGGTGAGCAAATGATTTTATTAACTATGTACGTAAGTACTAATTTAAGGCTTACATTCATATAACTGATATTTTTTTACAATTAAGGTCAGACGAGACGTTCCTCAAAATCTGTTTTGTATATTTTCGTAATGTATGAAAAATATTCAAAATTTTAATAATATTCTGATTTCTAAAGCAGTTTATAAACGTTTTTGAAATAATCCAAACACTTAAGCATTTAAAATAGGAATTTTTTTTCTTCCTCAATGGATTATATAAGAAAAACTACCCCTGGTATCTTGCAGAAATGCCTGGTAAGGTACCTCAATTTTTTTGTGTGTAAACATGTTTTAGTAGCAATACTTCAATGACAAAAAATTTATCTATTATTTAGGAACGTCTCGTCTACCCTTAAGTCAAACATATTTCGACATTAATAATACTTTGATATTCGAAATTTTAATGTTGTGTCAAATACGGGTGTGACCGGTCGGCAGGGATACTCACTCTTCCATGGCACCTGATCCCACATCTGATGTTTTAGAGCTTGGGCTCGCTTTTGCTCTGCTCCTGATTTGTTCTGTTTAATGGACGTTTGAGATTGAATATTGTTTGTTATCTTCATATATTATACTTTCATGTAAATTACTTGAATCTGATTCGTCGAGAAACATTTGACAAAAAACACTACTACCTGCTGAATAATGAAGCCACGCCCTCCTGCGTAGCAACAGTTAACATTGCTTGACGACGGGTTGTATTCCAAAAAATAGCGACTGTGCGGAATTTATGTGCGCACGATTCACTGTAATATGTATTTGTATAAAACATTCAGTATAATATAATATAATAAATATTTCATACTGAAGTTTTACTGTAAATAGATACCTTGTTTTATATTTTGTCTACAGACTGTGACCGGTGTTATTGTTTACAGTGTATAAACTTGTTAATGATATACATTTATTTCCAAAACGAGAATCCATATGTGATAAAAAATAAAGATTTTATATTTTTTACTGGTTCAAATTTTTTCAGCAAAATAATTGATTTTCATACTCTACGATCAAACAAAGAAATGAAAAAAAAAATAAAAATATCGAGTATAAGCAAGATCTCATCACTGACATGTGGAGCATAGTGATTTGGAAAAGAGACGTATTTTTTTCAAAATCTGTAGTGACACTGCATGAAAAGTAAATCTCCTTGAAATAAATGCGGTTTTATTGTCCTTGAGAAAACCCTCCATGAATTACATATAATGCAGATCAATCTTTTAAAGAACGTTTACTTTATGGGGATTTCAACAACCTTGTTTTTGTAAATTCCATGGTCGTTATAATGGCCTGTAAGCAAATTTATATAACATGTCATTGGGTCGTCTTTTGAATGGATTGGCTTGTTATTGCAAATATACCAATTTTTTGGCCTAAAAACTGAATTTGACTACAGATAGTTCCGTAGTCCTGATAAATAAATGGGATGCTTAGAGCTTAATCCGTCTAGGATTGGAAACCACTAGGACTTTGAATTTCTAGGGGGTTGTGTTTTTAGCTGTCCTCACAGATTTGTATTTTGTTCCAGTTTTTTTTTATTTAGATCGATCACTATTCGTTATCCTTCAACTGTTCATTTCTACCTTTCACTGAAAACTTAATTGTACAGAAAAACTCCTTTAGAACAAACAAGGATAAAGCGAATTTACGGATATAACGAATTTTCTTTTTTGCAATTCCAGGCAATTTTTTTTAAAAGAATTAATCACAGGCACTTGTTACGGTGATAAATTTTTAAGCCCTAGTATAATAATGTTATTATCATTCTACGGGTTAAATATTAATTACCGAAACAAGTGTGCCTGTGCAATTAATTCATCGGACAGTCTTACCAAAAGGATATGTTTTATCATATTTATAAAGCCTCTTCATGAATGCATGGGTAACAAATTTTACAATTTAGGGGGATGAATAAATGTTAAGCGGCATTCAAAAATCAGGCAAATATTCTATCTACTATATAGATGTTCTCTGGCAAAGCAGTATTTCAAAGTTAAAATGCATCATAATTAAAGAAAAATTCGTGAAGAAACATTTTAACGAGGTAATGCACTTGAACTGATCTGATAAGGTACTGCAACATTATTAGCATTTAATCCGTTAACAATGTCTGCCAGATGTCAATTGATAAGTTATTATTACAGATGTCTGAGGTACTATAGTGTGTTTTTTTTTCAAATAATGTAGCAAAAGTCTAGAGCCTAAACTGAACCTAGTTCTACTGTTCCAGTAGGAATTTCAATGAAAAGGAAATTCGTTTGTAGACAGTGTGTCTAAAATTAAAATAGCAGAGAGAGAGAGAGAGAGAGAGAGAGAGAGAGAGAGAGAGAGAGAGAGAGAGAGAGAGAGAGAGAGAGCACCGTCTAAAAAATAGAAGGGGTAGAGGTTTTTTTTTCCAAAATTTCAATTTTCAAATGCATATGACATAGAAAAAAGATTGTGTTAAATGCATTAAACTTGGATATATTTAAAGAATGTCTACTATTCCTCTCAAGTTTAAGGGCCCAGTTTTTTTTCGCCCTACTCACGTTTTGTGTTGATTAGGTACCGTTATAAGTTGTCATCAATTAACTTCATCCCAAATCTACCTGTAGATATTGCTTGAATAGGGCCTTATTACATAAAAAATATATATAAATTACTCTTATACTTTATTTTGAAGTGAATTCTTTATGCCAAGTTTTGTAAAAGCACCGTTTCATTTTTTTTAAGGTCATACGCAACGCATTTTGAACTTTATTGGGTTCTTCCCTGGAGTTGAAGAGTTCCACTAGATGAAGGACATGTGTGCAATATTTTTAAAGTCTATATATGGATTTGCACACCTCTTCTAAAACAATTTTTGATGAAAAAAAATCTGGAATTTATGTTTAGTAATTTTGGTACATTTTTCTTTGATTAATGAATTTTTTTTTTTTATTAAAAATTATATCTTTTCAAAACCCCTGGTAACGCATGCTGATTTTTTGTCTCAGAACATGTAATAGTATTATAAGTTTGAATTTAGAATATCTTGAAAAATTATCAGTAGGTAAGGTACGTTGCGTATGTCCTTAACGAGGCCCGATCTACTTAATCTGCGCATACTTTTTTTGACGTTTTTCTGAAAACGACTTAAAAGAGGTCATTAATGAAGCCGGATGGACAGCAGACATTTCAAAAGATCATGAACATGGTGGATTTGTTGACTTTTCCCATAATTACAATCTCTCATTTCCTAATTTTGAAGACTTGGGGATAGAGGATCTTACATATCTTGGAAAGGTGGGTTCTTATGGATTTGACTTCAGGAATACAAACATTTCTTGCGATTGCAAGATACAGCCTTTTCTAGAGAAGGCCTTAGAAGTCATTAGGAAAATCTGGCGGGATTACTTCAATCTCGATTGTTCTCGGCCCTCACATCTTCAAGGCCAGTCAATGTTAGACCTAGTAAAGAATAACCAGATGGATAAGTTCATATGTCCTATAAATAGACGTGAGAAATGCCCTAAAAGATGTACCTGCTTCCATCAACCGTCACGTGATCGCGTGGTCGTAAATTGCTCGAACACACATCAGATAGACTTTCCAGATGATCTTCCTATGGTGAGAAGTGGTCATAAGTTGTACTTAGATTTCAGCAACAATAATATCACAGCATTCAACACGACTAAGTATCTCAATGATACTAAATATCTCAACCTTGACAACAACGAGATATCTAAAATTTTTGAAAAATCTTTCACAGATGCTACTGAAATAGATGATATTTTGCTGAGAAACAATGATAGACTTCTCCATCTCCCTAAAACTTTGCAATTGCTAAATCCTTGTAATAGATCTTTTGGAGATCTTAATTTGAAATGCAGATGTGATATAGAATGGATTGCTAAATGGGTCAATAACACTAAATCGAAATCTTGCCCAGGTAACAGTAATATCTCTTGTCAAAGAGAAGATGGTCAAATACTACCATCACATTTGTGGACGAAGGAGAATCTACAATGTCCAGATGACTCATGGTAAACTGTGGTGGTAGCCATTGTTTTTGGAATTTCTTCGTTTATAATAGGGATAACAGCTTTGTTATTGTATCACTATCAGTACGAAATTTATCTCCTAAGTCGGAGGGACAGCAAAGATAATTTTTCTGAAAATGAATACTTTAGATTTGACATCTACATTTCTTTCAACGAAAATAATGTCGAATTGCTTTCGTGGGTTTGTAACCAGTTGGAGCCTGCACTAAATGACTCAGGCTATTCATTGTGTATACCTTGCAGGGATTTTACACCAGGTAGTGTTAAATCAGACGCCATCTTGGAACATTTACACTGTAGTAAAAAGTTCTTGTTTCTGATGGATGAGAATTTCTTTAATTGTGATGATGCGTCTATATGGTGCTTTCATGAATGGCGACATTCTTGGAATATTTTTTACTCGAAGAAAAATAGAAACATAGCTGTCGTAAACTATGATCAGCTTCGTGTAAGAGACATTGAACAGAGACAAATCAGAGCTTTTTTTCGACTAGGTCTAGCGGTAGATTTTTCGAACAGGAAACTGATGATATTCGACGAAATTTTCGAAAGATTGAAACTCAAGAAAATCTGAAGCAAATAGAAACATATACTATACCCAAGTGATCGGGTTGGACCCACTAAGAGATAGTATTTTGGACTGTCGAAGATGTGATAGTCCAAAACAGAAATTCAACAGGAATGTCGTACATAAAGGATCGGGCCAGTTTCATGGGATACCCTCTGACACTGTTGATTTAACGAGAAGCAATTCTTCTTACCAGTTGAATAAAACAATTGATGATAGAGATATCCTGATGAACCTAGAAGTGCTAAAGCTTTTTACCGCCTCCCAGTTCTTTGATACTCAGGAAAAGAAAAACAGAGCAGATCACGTGACTGATAATTCGAGGCGTGCAGAAAACAGAGCAGATCACGTGACTGATAATTCGAGGCGTGCAGAAAACAGAGCAGATCACGTGACTGATAATTCGAGGCGTGCAGAAAACAGAGCAGATCACGTGACTGATAATTCGAGGCGTGCAGAAAACAGAGCAGATCACGTGACTGATAATTCGAGGCGTGCAGAAAACAGAGCAGATCACGTGACTGATAATTCGAGGCGTGCAGAAAACAGAGCAGATCACGTGACTGATAATTCGAGGCGTGCAGAAAACAGAGCAGATCACGTGACTGATAATTCGAGGCGTGCAGAAAACAGAGCAGATCACGTGACTGATAATTCGAGGCGTGCAGAAAACAGAGCAGATCACGTGACTGATAATTCGAGGCGTGCAGAAAACAGAGCAGATCACGTGACTGATAATTCGAGGCGTGCTCTTCCGGAAGATAAATATAAACCATCTCAACTTTTGAAAGGCATTAAAATGCATCCACACGAGCCTCCGCGACCGCGTTACAAGATACCGATACCAATATTCAAAGCAGCAGAGTAATAGGTTTTATCATATGCATTTAAGCCAGCAGTACAAGTATAATTTATTTTATTTTCACACTCAAATGTCTACACTAAGGGTGAATTTGTTGCATCTAAACTGGTTCAGGTTTTGGTTTAAGGTTTAAAACTAGTTTTCAAACTGGTTATAAGTTTCAATCAGTTTACCTCAGTAAAACAAATGAACAGTTTATATACAAGATGGCGTCAAAAAGATGTAAAACAACATATTAACTAAATTACACATGAAAATAAATTTGTTAAAATCTTTTTCTTAATAAAAGAATCCAAGAAATTACAACGTAATTATATTCCTTGATTATCTTACTTAATTAAAGTAAAGTATATATATATATATATATATTTAATGCCTCAAAGATTCATCAATTGAAATTATCAATTTTTACATTTTTAACTCATGAAAAGATAAGCCAACGGGTATTTATGATTACTCATTACGGTACTAATTACTAGTTAGATTTCCAATATTATAACTGTCTTTACACTATGTTCTGCAATTTACCATGCATGTTAAATTTGCCCAATGATTCAAAACTTATTTTTGAAAAGCAAAATGTAACATTTTCAGTTCATTGTCATTGAACAAACACCATTATTTACAATATGCAGCATTAATCTATTCTCTGAAGCGTTGTTTATTAAACATCAGAAATCAGAATGTGGCATTTAAGTCAAAGAGTTGTTTGTCTTCGAAAAAGCAATTATTTATAACTTTTTTTATTTATTAAAATAATCACCATTTTTCATCACCGTCATATTGGAATACTTCCCGCTCTTTTATAAACAGAATAAATCACCATCGGAGTTGGTTTGGTTGGTTTAACAAACTGGTTTCAGTTACAGCAAAAACAAATGAAAAACCGGTTCTGGGTTTAAACTAGTTTAAAACCAGTTTGTGGAACAAACGAACAGTTTACAAAACTGGTTCAAAACTAAAACCAGTTTTTGAGAAAGAAATTCGCCATAATATCATGAATTCATATCCTAATTATTTCTTATCTAGTGTATGTTTTACTTTTAATTCTGTTTATTCGATCCACAACGTAACTGGATTTTAATGAGGGTGAGCATATGAATTTAATAAGTACATGTACTTACGTAGGCTTACATTGATATAGTTAAATTTGTTTACACGTCAAAATTATTTCGACATGTATACTTTGATATTCGAAATGTTGTGACAAATACGGCGGATGTGACCGGTCGGCAGGGGATGCTCACTCTTCCATGACACCTGATCCCACATCTGATGGTTTAGAGCTTGGGCTCGCTTTTGCTCTGCTCCTGATTTGTTCTGTTTAATGGACGTTTGAGATTGAATATTGTTTGTTATCTCCATATATTTCATAAAGTTTTACTATAAATAGATATGTATTGTTTTATATATAGAGACTGTGACCTGTGTGATGGTATACAGTGTATAAACTAGTTAATGATATATATTTATTTCCAAAACGAGAATACATATATGATAAAAAAATAAAGATTATACATTTTCTACTGGTTCAAATTTTTTCACCAAAATAATTGATTTTCATACTCTAAGATCAAACAAAGAACTGAAAGAAATATCCTGAAAAATATCGAGTGTAAGCAAGATCTCGTATGGAGCATAGTGATTTAGAAAAGAGACGTATTATTTTTCAAAATCGGTAGTGACACGTACTGCATGGGAAGTAAATCTCCTTAAAATAAATTATGCGGTTTTATTGTCCTTGAGAAAACCGTCCATGAATTAGATCAATCTTTTAGACAAGGTACACTTTGTGGGGATTTTCAACAACCTCGTTTTCGTGAATTCCATGGTCGTTATAATGGCACTGTAAGCAAATTTATATAACATGTCATTGGGTCGTATTTTGAATGGATTGGCTTGTTCTTGCAAAAATACCAATTTTTTGGCCTTTTTTAAAATCTGAATTTGACTACAGATAGTTCTGTCGACCTGATAAATAAATGGGATCCTTAGAGCTTAATCTGTCTAGGCATTTGAAGCCAAGTAGACTTGGAATTTCTAGGGGGTTGTGTTTCTAGCTGTCTCCACAGATTTATATTTTTTGCAGATTTTTTCATAGATTGATCACTGTTCGTTATCTTCACCTGAAAACTTAATTGTACAGAAAAACTCGTATAGTACGAACAAGGATAAAGCGAATTTACGGATATAGCGAATTTTCTTTTATGCAAGTCGAAACAAGTGCCTGTGGAATTAATTCATCGGACAATCTTACTAAACAATTGTGTTTTATCATGTTTATATAGCCTTTACATGAATGCATGGGTAACAAAATTTACAACTTAGGGGGAGGAATATATGTTACGCGGCACTCAAAAATCAGGTAAATATTCTACCTGCTATATAGATGTTCTCTAGCAAATCAGTGTTTCAAAGTTAAAATGCATCATAATTAAAACATTAGTGAAGAAAATTTTAACGAGGTAATGCACAAGAACTGATCTGATAAGGTACTGCAACATTATTAGCATTTAATCTGTTAACTATGTCCGCCAGATGTCAATAAGTTATTCTGTATCTGTATATATACGTCGAAGTGACCAATACTGGCTTTTCTACGACGGTGAGAGAGCGCGTGTCGGACTTATTGACACAAGCTGTCGAGGGCGGTCTTGAAGGCCTCGACAGACTTAGCGCAAACTATATTGTCCTCCAGTTGGTTCCATTTGATGACTGTGTCCACAAAGAATGATGAGCGGTATTGGTTAGTTTTCGTAGATGTTGTTTCGAGACACTTGCTGTTATTTTTGACTTGAGATGAAAGAATGTTTGTATTTTCACAATTATCGAATGTTTTTAATTTGATTTGGCGTCTAGGCTTAGCTTTTTGAATGAAATTGTGAGTTGGTAGCCCTGGCACCAACCCCTCAACCACCTTATAGAGCATAATGAGTCGCAAGCTGGTCCTTCTATGCTGGAGCGGTTGTAAGTCCAGTTCCTTGGCCTTGGTGGTGATGAAGCCCTCTTCCCTGTTGTGGTAGTCTCGTTTTATGAAACGGATGGCTTTGCGTTGGACACGTTCGAGCTTATCTATGTCCTGTTTTTGAAATGGGTCCCAGACTATTGATCC
>PRKT01000173.1:672633-684345 GCA_003671525.1 Saccostrea glomerata | reverse complement strand
CTCCTTGTTTGTGACGTCACAATGTGAAAATGACGTCACTATTTAGGTCACTTGTGACGAAAAATGGTTGTCTCATTCGAACTCGTTCAACAAACGACTGTACAATTTATAGGGTCTGTAAGTCTCGTTTGCTTTCACTTTCGTTTCACGACTTCCGGGTACATCAGCGTTCGTAGTAACAACATGGTTTATTGTTTTGCAATCGGTTGCACGCATCGTACAGGCGGAAAACAGACCTGCAGCTTATTTAGATTTCCAACAGATGCAAAAGAACGCAAAAAATGGATTGACAGATGCAGGTGAGTTAAAACATAGAAAAGAATGCCTCAATAAATGAATAATATTGCAGTGTTAATTTAGAGGTCATTAGAAGATGCTTGTTACAAACTTAAGTTGCAAGTGTATTTCAATGCTTTTAAGGACGCAAATGTTTGAACACATCATTTATATCAAAGCAGCATTGTGTACTTTTATTTGACAATATTATATTATGATTAAATTTATTATGAAATCACTTGTTCAGTTCCTTACCCCCCTCCCAATGCTTCCATAAGTAAAGATTATATCATCCTTTTTACAAAGCAATATAACAATGTTCTGCAGTGTATTTTTTCACCATATTCAAAAACCCTTTTTAAATACTATTATTAATTAGTAATTCATCATATTTAAACATATGATACCAGGATTTATTCTAATTAAAAAGATTTTTTAAACATCATTTCCTTCTCTAGACGGGCAGACAGGGAGTACAACTCCAATGACAGACTCTGCAGCTGCCACTTCACTGATGGAAAGAGGGAATTTGGGCCCACAATTTTTGTATATAGCAAGGATGTGGGGTATTTTCCAGAAATAATCACTCCAAAGAGGTAACTGACCAAAAAGTCCTTCAAAATTATATTGAAAAAAGTGCCTTGACATCTTACACCTTTTTTTTTTTTTAACGATTTTGTATCTTTCAAGGAAAAAGTTGGATACTGAAGCATCATCATCCTCCCATGCAATACCAAATGACACGACTCTAGATGCAAGGGCGCACCATTCTGTCATAGATCATGATTATTGTAGCAGTACCGAACAGACAGACACAAATGATCACTCTACAGAAGGTATTCAAAATATTTGACAGACATGAAAACTAGAAAATTACAAAATTAGAATGCCTCATTAGCCTGTAGTGTTCAGCATCTTTATACTTCTTAGGCCTAAAATAAAATTAAGTTTGTTTGCAGTTGCCAACCGACCCACTGAAAATGCACCCGACCCAAACTTTTTTTTTAGCCATTTGGTAATTTGATTTTTTTTCCTCAATTTTTTAGAATATTGAAACAGTTTCGTTTTCAAATTTTGACATGTTATTAATCATTCAGTAGTTTATAACAAGAGGTGAGCTTATTCATGTCTGGTAGGTGTATGAAAATGTCTTTAAATTGTTATCTGGCAAAAATCTGATTTTTTTTTTTTCAAAAAAAAAATGCCTACCTACCAACCCAGTCTAAAAATTATAGGTCGGCAACTGCAAACAAAGAATTTTTTAAGCTTGGCCTTATAAATATTCTTTACATAAAAGTGTGGTAGAACATTCTAATTTTAATAGACACCACTGCTTTCAAAGAATCCTTCCATAGCATACATTTTCAAACTGAATAACAATTAAGATAATGAGGATAACATTTAATAAATATCTAATGGACAATATTCTATAACAGACAATATACTGATTACTAGATAGAATTCAATAATTTTAGAGCATATACATGTTCATGATTAGACTCATTTGAAACATACTTGTTCTAATATTTACTAGCTTCATTTTAGTTTCCATACCAAAATATTGGTACATGAACATTCAGAAAAGATTTTGAAATGCACCTGATACAAATAATCCCCTGAAAAAATTTATCAAATATAATAATGTGATTGAACAATATGAATTACTCATTACAGTGTCAGCCTTGGAAAAACAGATTGCCAATTTGCAAGAAGAAATCAAGGATCTAATGTTGCAGAAGCCAAAGATGTCAATAAAAGACATCATAAATGACACTGAAAAGGTAAGTATTCAATCCAGTTTAAATAACACTGAAGTGTTTTTATAACTTAATTTACTCTATATAGTTAATATATTCTTTATACCATGGAAATAGCTAAAAAAGTAAATTTTATATTCAGATGCATTCAGATGTATTATGTTACATACAAATACATTTACTTAAATACCTTTACAATGTACATCAAGTTAAACACATCAAAATACATGTGACTTTGTTTGCATGACTTATTTAATAGATAAAGTATTTGAAATAAAAAATTACAATATAAACTTTTCAGTGTTTGTTGCTTGTTATGATTTAAACTTTTGGGTGGCACTGACTTGGACAAGAGCAATTATTTAGTGTTACAATAGTTATACAGCAAAATAATGAACTGAAACTGAACATTTACATTTACAAATATAACACTATGACTACTGAAAGCAATGCATATCTTTAACCGTATAAATCAGGTTCCTTGAATCGGAATGTCATGTCAGACCTTCGATATATTTTCTTCAGTGACCTCATAAAGGGTCAAAGTGCATTCAATGGATTGCATATGTACTGTTGATTTTGAAATAAAACATTTCACACATTAGAAGTTATAATCAGGCAAATATAAAATATGAATAAGTCACAAACGTAAAAACAAGTTATAATGTATCGTTTTAAAACATCTATCTGGCTATAAATAAGGTTTAGTACATGATCAAATTCACCATAAATTTGGTTTTGTCATGTTTATGGAATTTGAGCTTGTGATTGACCTGTATTTATATCCCGATAGACTTTTAAAAATGATATCTTATTTCTTAAATAATGTGCCTTAAATATTTAAAAATAAAATTTTATACAATTAAATGTACACAGGTGATAAGAATATCAACAAAGCACGTTCCCTATTCAATATTGACAATGTCCCATAAACTATACAAGCTTAATTCGGTTGTAGATGTTGCTCTACACCTCCTTCCCAGCTGATGTATTTCAAGTTGTGGTCAATATGCTGTACAGAATGGCACCATTTAACTACTACGCTGGATGGACTGTGACCTGTTTCTCTATTGAGGATCAATTACTGATCACATTGATGAAGCTGCGTCTAAATTACCGTGATCTGGATTTATCAGTTAGATTTGTAACAAGCAGGGCCACTATTTCGAACATTTTTAACACTTACGTTTCAGTTTTGCACGAAATTTTCGTTGATGGAATTCTGAATGAAGTAGGTATTCCAAGTCAACTTAAGTGTAAAGGGTCAATGCCTAAGTCATTTGAAGAGTTTGCATCTGCTCGTATAGCTATGGATGCTACAGAAATTTTGCAAGATGTTCCTTCAGACATGAATTCCCAGTCCCTTTCGTACAGCAGTTATAAGAGCAGACATACTGTAAAGGCAGTCACATGCGTTTCACCAAATGGTGCACTAGTATACTCTTCGGACTTGTATCCCGGGTCTACCTCTGATGCAGCCATTGTAGATCACTGTGGAGTGTTGAATCAGCTTCAACCAGGAGACCTCATATTAGCAGATAAGGGTTTTAACATTTTTGACAAGCTTCCTTCTGGTGTTTCCTTAAACATTCCACCATTCCTGTCACAGAAGGCACACTTCACAAAAGAGGAGGCTGCACTGTGCTACAAAATAGGGAAAGCCAGGATTCATGTTGAGAGAGCAAATGAACGCATCAAAAACTATGATATTCTAAATCACATTCCTGCTCAATATCGACACATTTCGACCAAAATTTTTCAGCTATGTTGTTGTTTCATAAACCTTCAAGCACCTCTTCTTAAGGAAATTGCTGACAAATATGAAATTTAGAAATGCTATTAAACGTTTCCAGAAATGAATTTCAGCTTTACACTCAGTATTACCATATAAGTAGAATTTTTTGGGAGGATTTAATTTTGGCATTACTAGTGAGGGTGCCAACATCGCTTAAATTGAATATCGCTAAAAATTACCTTAATTGCATATTATTATTTGCAATAGCATCTTTGGTTAGCATTTTAAAATCGCTAAAATTACTACTATAGATTACCAGTTCTTAGGTAGAAATCACTAAATTAGCGTCTCGCTAAAATTTCCACTTATACTGTATTTCATACTTTAAAAAGTAAATGAATAGGAATGAGTACCGAATTTACTTACGTTTGTAAAAATTTTCATACAGGATTTATAATTGCGGAAACAATTAATGTCATTTATCATTTATTTGTCCTATAAAGCCACTCTGAATTTTGCATTCTTTCTAAAATCTCGTTGAAAAAATTTAAAAAAGAAATTCCTCCAAAACTTTATGTCAAAATTAAATGGTTATTGGTGTATTTCATATCAAATCGAAGATAATGGAATTTCACAAATAAAGTTCAACTTATATTGAATTTTGTCTATCCCATGACGTTAAGATACCGTATATCCATTTTTTTCTCGTGTTGGAAATTTTGTGAAGGGGTAGATTAGTAGTTTTTATTTTGCATAAGTTATTTTTTATATCAGATCAGAGATTTTTTTTGGTATAAAATGATTATGTTTTTAGTTCACATTATAGCTAATATATTATTTGTTGGTTTTATATTTTGCAAATTAAAAATGGTCTCAAAAAATAGATCATCATGAAAAAAAAAAACGGATATACAGTATTACCAGTGTTACTAACCTGATTCACTTAAGTGATTCCAAAAACACCATAAAATAAAAATCAAGCATGGCAGATATGTTGGGGGCCCATGTCCTGTCCTTAACAATTCTAACAACCTGCAGGTCTTTGGTGGTCCACACAGCCAGATCACAACACTCTGTCCCAGTAAGGTAGAGCTGGCCCTGGATTTGATGCCAGTAATCATGTGTGGTTCTTAATGATAAGCTTCCACCATTATCAACTGAAAAAATTAAGTAAAAGTCTATTCAGTTGTAGATTTTCCTTAAAATGTAATAAATCCTCTTTTGAAAGTGTTTGAACTACTAAATGAGTTCTACCATGGAGACTAGACTTTCATTGCTACTTTCATAATTTTATAACATATATGATATCAAAAGGAGCAACAGGAAGGCATCTAATACGATTTGTTAAGATATATGTATCTGCTCTGCAATACCTAGAAAAAAATCCTTCATATCTGAGCATGCCTCCTTAATGGTCTTGTCCCTGGCTGTAAAGGGACATTTAACCTCAACGATAGCAGGCACTTTTGATGGCTGGTCCTTCTGCTGAAGGTGGACAATGTTTGTTTTAGGAAAATCTCCCTGAACAAAGCCATCAGGTGACGCCCCTAAGACTCCTGATTCATGCAGCCATATACCTGAAATACAAAAGTAAAAGCATGTACATATTATAAAATGTAAACCCTAACTTCATTAAGTGATGATGTATAAAACATGTGTCGATTTTAGCTGCTTATATGACTTAGGAACTAGTTTACATTAAAGCTCAACAGAGTTGACTGTGTACAGTAAAATAATTCTGATTTCATGTCTAATCTACTCTTATAAAAGACAAGCACCAACATTATGATATACAGGTATACGTGAATCTGGTAAAATTCATTGTACATATATATGCATGCATCTAAATGAACTAAAAAAGGTTATTTACTGTAGATTTGTTTATGCACTTTATGCATTTATTTCTTAACTTTCATACACTCATAATTCATTCATTGCACTGGTCAACAATTAAACTACTTGCCTGTTGGCAAAACTGTTACTGAACCTGCTTTGCAGTATTCATCTAAACCAACTTTCTCGTGAGTGATGCCCCACTGAATAGGAGCCCTTCTTTCCAAGTTGTAGGCACTTAAAATTCTCTTTTTAAGTGACTCTGACAATCTATAAAAGAATATTACAAATCAGTTACTTCAAAATTATTTCATTTTTACTCAGAGAAAAAAATCAGTAATATTGTATAAACCTTCCTGGCATCTGATATTTATTTATGTACAGTTGCTTTGTAATAACAGAACTCTGAATTTGAATTCTAAGCACAATCGAATTTAAGATATATTTTTGTGACCATCTGGAGATATTTATATATATATATATATTTAAAAATGGAATTTAAAGATACCTGTTTCGTCTTGCTGCTCCAATAATTTGGCCAAAATTTGAAGCTGTAAATCTATATTTTCTAATAGCAGCCCATAAAGAGTTTTCTCGCTGGCCAGCTGTCATAAATGCCGCCTCCATAATCTTTTCTGGAGAGATAATAAGGTGTTTTCGAAGCCATGTTTTAGGATCATCGGCATTGATGTACGCCTCGCTCATAAGCAAATCTTCAATCAATGGCACTGGACTACCAGGCGTCTTTGGCTCCTCTGAGAGAATCCAGTGTAATGCTACAACATATTTTGCTTTATAAGTATAGCATAGTACCAGTATATATATAGTTCATGTGTTGAAGATTTTTCCAATCTCTTATTTGATATACACAAACTTGTAAAGGTAATGTAAGGTACAAGACTATAAAACATAGTTTTATCCTTAATAAATAGTACATCCAGATCAACAAGATTCGGTATAACAATGAAGACAAAAAAATCAAACCACAACTTCAACATCAACATGTAAACAAGGCTGAATTGAAAAATGAACTCCACAAAACTGAAAAATAAACTCCAAAGAGCAGCAACCTGTGAAGCGCCCCAACTGTCCCAGCTGATGATACAAAAATGATCTGTCATTGTCTGTTACCTTTCTTGTCAGTGCTCTACATAATTTGAGTATTTTAAAAAACATTTTCCTATTAGATTAATATACAATGTGATATTTCAGAGTTTGCAAAACTTGTCAGTTCTGTCTGGTTTACCAACAAAAAACCAGGCATGAGTTCTCTATAAGATGGTTATGTTTCTTGATCTGAATTTACTCCATTTCCCTCTTTATGGAAATTTTATACCTGTGGATCATTTGGGCAGGAAAAGGGTATATTTTATTTTTAAAATATATTACATTTAATATTGCTTGACAGGGGTTGGGGGGTGGGTGTGTTGGGGGGTTGATTTACATATGATCTAATAACTTAAAGTGCGAATTGAACTTGAATTTTCCAAAAAATAAATAAATGAAAATTTAAGACTGACAGACCCTTACATTTATAATATTTTCTGCCTAACTTCTATACATAATGTAACATCCACTGATTTATTTGATGTGCACCTAAAGTCAAATGGAGTCCACTCAGTCCAACTTATATAATGCTAACCTGTAAAAGCTGCAGCTCAAAAATGACTGACAGAATTTTTCAAGTTTCATTAACCATGAAGAATTCTTCATGACATTACTTATTAATACATACTTGTAATCCTGCTGCTTTGGGGGATACAGCTCAGCTATGGTAACAGTGGATTTTGGTGGTGCCGACTTTGGATGTTTGAGCCAAGAACATTTTACGTCGGTTTTACTTGCTCTTTTATAGCTGTAATTGAAATATAAATGGAATTTAAAGATACCTGTTTCGTCTTGCTGCTCCAATAATTTGTCCAAAATTTGAAGCTGTAAATCTATATTTTCTAATAGCAGCCCATAAAGAGTTTTCTCGCTGGTCAGCTGTCATAAATGCCGCCTCCATAATCTTTTCTGGAGAGATAATAAGGTGTTTTCGAAGCCATGTTTTAGGATCATCGGCATTGATGTACACCTCGCTCATAAGCAAATCTTCAATCAATGGCACTGGACTACCAGGCGTCTTTGGCTCCTCTGAGAGAATCCAGTGTAATGCTACAACATATTTTGCTATATAAGTATAGCATAGTACCAGTATATATATAGTTCATGTGTTCAAGATTTTTCCAATCTCTTATTTGATATACACAAACTTGTAAAGGTAATGTAAGGTACAAGACTATAAAACCTAGTTATATCCTTAATAAATAGTGCATCCAGATCAACAAGATTCGGTATAACAATGAAGACAAAAAAATCAAACACAACTTCAACATCAACATGTAAACAAGGCTGAATTGAAAAATGAACTCCACAAAACTGAAAAATAAACTCCAAAGAGCAGCAACCTGTGAAGCGCCCCAACTGTCCCAGCTGATGATACAAAAATGATCTGTCATTGTCTGTTACCTTTCTTGTCAGTGCTCTACATAATTTGAGTATTTTAAAAAACATTTTCCTATTAGATTAATATACAATGTGATATTTCAGAGTTTGCAAAACTTGTCAGTTCTGTCTGGTTTACCAACAAAAAACCAGGCATGAGTTCTCTATAAGATGGTTATGTTTCTTGATCTGAATTTACTCCATTTCCCTCTTTATGGAAATTTTATACCTGTGGATCATTTGGGCAGGAAAAGGGTATATTTTATTTTTAAAATATATTACATTTAATATTGCTTGACAGGGGTTGGGGGGTGGGTGTGTTGGGGGGTTGATTTACATATGATCTAATAACTTAAAGTGCGAATTGAACTTGAATTTTCCAAAAAATAAATAAATGAAAATTTAAGACTGACAGACCCTTACATTTATAATATTTTCTGCCTAACTTTTATACATAATGTAACATCCACTGATTTATTTGATGTGCACCTAAAGTCAAATGGAGTCCACTCAGTCCAACTTATATAATGCTAACCTGTAAAAGCTGCAGCTCAAAAATGACTGACAGAATTTTTCAAGTTTCATTAACCATGAAGAATTCTTCATGACATTACTTATTAATACATACTTGTAATCCTGCTGCTTTGGGGGATACAGCTCAGCTATGGTAACAGTGGATTTTGGTGGTGCCGACTTTGGATGTTTGAGCCAAGAACATTTTACGTCGGTTTTACTTGCTCTTTTATAGCTGTAATTGAAATATAGATATATATATAACATGTCTTCAAAAGCTACCCCGGTACTTCTTATATGGCACACTCTACTTTACTTTTAAAAATCAATATTTACATTTGCAAATGTTTTCCTTACTATAAAACTACTGAAGGCAAGCGTTTTTATAACTGTGTAAATACAGGTATGGGGTCAAGAGGTCATAGATGTGCGTTTGGATAAACGTTCGACGTAATTTCTCTGTGACGTCATAAAGGTTCGACGCGCGTTTATTGGATTACATACATGCCGTTGGGTTTGAAAAATTAACGCATTTCACACGTTAAAAGTAACAATCAGGCAAATATAAAGTATGAACAAGTCACAAATGTAAATATAAGTAATAAGGTATCATTTTTTGAGTTTTATTGAGATGTAAAACTGGTTGACACATGATCAAATCTTCCATAAAGCCCTTCGGGGTTTTTTCATATGTATATTGTACTGTTTGTACACTTTTTTTTATCATTGACCTCTGATTCCCAGCAAGGCTAAGCAACTCCCTCTATCCTAAACAAGGCTGTTTCATAAAATCAGTCATTCTTTTTTTTTTTTTATCGATTATACTGACACTTCTACTTTGTCTACCTTGTCGAATTTTAGATAATGCAGTTAATTAATAAAATTTGTTTACCTTTCATATTCCAAAAAAATCACTTTGACATTATTCAGATGTAATTTTAGATGCAGATTTTTAGCCAATCAAAATCTCTGCCCAGTATCAGCATATACCATGCCATACCATGGTTGAATTTGACATTACAACTCGGCGAGCAGAGCTTCGACATTGTTTACAGAGATAAAAGGTGTGAATCTGAGGGAAGGGTTAATCTGTGTAATTAGGAGTTGGATACCTTGTTTTATTATTATATTATGGGATTAAAAAATTATTACAGAAACAAGTGCATGTGGTTTGATCTCCTAAAATCATCTGGGTACAAATTACAATGATAAATCAATGATATGCT
This sequence comes from Saccostrea glomerata, assembly GCA_003671525.1. Taxonomy (NCBI): domain Eukaryota; kingdom Metazoa; phylum Mollusca; class Bivalvia; order Ostreida; family Ostreidae; genus Saccostrea; species Saccostrea glomerata. The sequence goes on along the minus strand of PRKT01000173.1, from coordinate 674,518 downwards.
CAAAACCTGTAAGCTTTCACATTTCAAATTCTTCAGTGCAAAAGACTTCAGATGAATTTCTTAAAAATTATTCTACATACCCAAACAGCAATGCTGCAGCAACATGATGGCATTTGTACTGTCCCATTGGGCACTGGCATGTTGCATCCTTTATAATTCCATTATCTTCAGCATCCAAAAATATCTATGCAATAGATACAATTTTTAATAATGTGGTATTAGTAAAACACATTAGAATGTGTATACCTGTACCTATAAAATATATTCAGCCTTTGTTATATATTAATCTGGATGTATATTGTACAAAAGCAGACTTCATAATCAGTATTAATATTGCGCCCCCCCCCCCTCTTTCATAACGAACGAGAAACATCTCAAATATACATTTCAAAACCCAAGATACTATACCTTTCTTTATGCTGTTAAGTTTTAATTACAAACCAATTAATTTAACCTCGTAAATGTTTTCTCAGTTAATAGAATATCAACTTTTTTAGGCCAACTCTAAAATGAAAGCTCAAGTACCATACCTGTACTTTGTATGAAGTATCTCTCATTGAAGCCTGAACACACGCAGTAATTACTCGCAACTCGTCAACTACGAACCGTAGGACCCTCCCACTTTCCACCGCTGCCTCACTCTTTCTAGTTAGCTTAGTATGCCCCTCCACATACTTAACCCAATACAAAATTGATAGAGCCATGATGGCGAATGTACCCGGAAGTCAACTTTCACGCGAAATCTCGCTTGTCACGTGACGAGACTTACAGACCCTATCTTAGCATGTACATATTTACAAAAACTTCTAAAAGAGTTGGATTTAACAAATGCAATATTATTTTAGGTGAAACGCCTTTTTCTTTTCATAATAGGGTGATAAATTTCATTATTTCATATACAAAGCAATATATCTTTTCTTGTTTAAAGCAGAACAAAATGCCTATGATAACTGGGCTGCTACATCATTTAACTCTTAAGTACAAAGTAGAAAAATGCATATCAATTCAAAATTTTACAATGAACAATTTTGATAATCTATGGTCACCATGGATTAAAATTTTTGAGCTATAAACATTTATGAAAACACCAACTTTAAATATTTCTTGAATTTTATATATTTTATATTCCATTCTAGTTTAAAATCAGAGGTGAAGTGTGAATGTGTGTGTGAATGTGACTAAAAATCTTAATATGTAACTTGATATGTCACTTTTTGAAATAAAAAAAAATTTTTTTTTTATATATTTACAACATTTTTAGGTGTTTGTTTATGAAGTATAACGTAGATGTTGTGTAATTTTATTTCCTATCCAATGGAAAATGTTACATGACCGAACCTCACAATACTGCTGATATCTCGATAGTATGTTTTCTGATATATATCTCTGAGATAATGTGTTATAAGGTGTGCCTGATGTTAGAAACATTTTTCAGAAAAAATGCACGTAAATTCGGTAAAAATTTGAGCCAAATACCTGGATATATACCCATGGCAACTTTTCAGTGTAAAACGGAAAGTACTTCGTAGTTCCTCTTCACTTTTTTTAAACCGTTGCTATGGACGCATTTCTATATATTCTCAAATTGTTTAATATTTCAGTCTTGTCAATGTAGCTGCTGGAATTAGGATAGCCACCAAATTCAAATGCATTTTAAAAGAACTATGAACGATAGTATTGTTCTTCCGCCTACCTCTAAGTCAATTCTCAAAAGTTAACATATTCGAATGATTTTCAAATTTTTTATAGATATTTATATGAATTTTCATAAAACGTTACTTATTTGGGATACCAAAGAGAGATAACTCTATAATTTTGATAAAACTAATGTTTTTCACTATAGAAATCAATGGAAAACGGAAAATATTTTTAAAACAACTTCCAC
>PRKT01000173.1:596427-672273 GCA_003671525.1 Saccostrea glomerata | reverse complement strand
CCCCCCCCCCCCCCCCCCCCCCATGAAACAAAAATTCCTTTTTACAGGTAATATGGACTGTCATTTTACAAATTTATGCCAAAGCTTTTTGTGTTTCACGTGGGGGAACATATGTTTATAGACAAAAAACGAAAAAAATGATGATTTTTCACTAATTTTAAAGCTATTTACAACTAAATAATTGTATTTTATTATTTTAAATATATTTTATTTATTTGCGTAAAACATAAGAAAAGATTTGAGATACATTTTATCATATTTAAGACTATTTCAGAATATGGTGATTCTTGAAAGTTTGATTTCACTAGAAAAAATATCATCTACCCCCCTTTTTTCAAGAGCTGGAATAAATGATAATTTACTATCTAGCGCTGGAATTAAAATGATTAATCAATTACCATAGAACTGTTCTTTTTTTAAAACAAAGATTTAATGGCCAAATTGCCATTAATATTGAGTTTAATGGGTGCAAAATGTAAGCGGTAATCAAGAGTTAGAGTTCGTAGTTCTTTGTACCTTTGCAGAGTTTTATTTTATTGACACGTTTAGCCAGATAATTTAGAATACTTGGTACATGTTTACATACTGATATAGTTCTCTGATGTAATGTACACTATAATACTACATGTATATCAGTACATTGTATTTTAAATTCTGTTGTCTCTTCTGAATTTTTTTAAGTTTACAAAACTTTAGACAATGGATCTTTGATACTTTTGGAAATCTTAGAATATGTGTGGTACCAATAATTCAGTGGAATTTATCTGCAATTATGTCAAAAGCTCAAGTTTACTTCACATTGGGGGCGAATATTTGCTTACCAGATTTTCTTTTCACTAGTTGTGACAAAAGTTAATCTTAAAACTTTTTGAAATCTTATTCTTTAAAGAAATTATTGAAAGTTGTTTACCGGGTACATGTATATTTTTTTTTACAACAGGTAAATGTAACAGAATGGGGCAGCAGAATTCTAAATATAACAGTCCTCAGGCTGACCCAGAGAAGGGTGTGATCCCACAGAACACCAGGAAGATCCAGGGCCTGTCCAGAATTCTGACCGCTAAAGCCGAGCATAACAGGGAGGTGGCTGTCCAGGGCTGGGACAAACATAATGAGAACATGGTGAGGTCTACATCTACTGCTTAGTTTCCATCTTTAGAGTCACCATCATTTTTTCTTCGGTATTTTCTTTAAAGTGAAAAAAATGTCTCATATTGTTTCTGAAAGATATTGTTCTATTTGGTATGATATTAATGAACAGCTTTTGCACAAACCTTTGACATCATTGGAGGATGGAAATACTTTACATGTGACTATTTCATATATAAAGTGCCCCTTCTGTTTAGTTTACTATCTATTTTCTGTCCTTTTGTTTTTTCTATTCACTGAAGTCAGATACTGAAGATTGAAATGTTTTCTAAAAAACTTTATGCAATATCATCTGCATCTGTTGACCAGATTTTAAAAGAATTAAAATGCATCATATCAATTTAATCCCTTTTCATTTTTATAGAGAAATACCCAGTTGTTGAAGGGCTTGTTTAAGCAGCTTGATCCTACCGTAGCCAAGGCTGTAGGAGATATGAGAGGGGAAATCCAGCTCTCCTACAAGTATGACTTCAAGCGCCATCTATTGTTAGTCAAGGTTATCAAGTGCAGAGAACTCAAAAGTAAAGACTTGAGGTCAAAGTTGTCTGACCCTTATGTCAAGGTAAGATTTGTTCATGTCATGTATTATAAGACATAGTTTTCCTGGTTAAAAGAGAGATACATTTCAGCATAGATTTTGTCATTATTCAATGAATAATCTTGCCAAGATGTAACACAAAATGACTGAAAGTCATAAGCACTTATTAATAGACCAATATTCATTGTCATAGATCAGATGATTGAAACCTGAAATAATTACACTTAGATCTGCATTAACCTGATTGATGAAGGATTTATATGTAGTGCAAAATAAGTCAAAATTTCTAAACACATTGTTTTAACACAAATGAGTAAATATACAGTTGAATCAGATCTTTTTTTATTGCCTATATAAAAGTTAACACTCCTACCTGACAAAGAAGCAGCAGGTGAGAGAAGAACAGCGATCGTCAGACAATGTAACGATCCGGTCTACAATGAAATATTTGCCTTCCCCCTAGAGGAGCATGAGCTGAATGACCTGAAGATGGTCGTCCAGGTAATGGATGCTGACATCATGGGACAGGACGACTTTATCGGGGAGGTCATTGTGGACATGATGACTTTTAACTTCCGAGAGACGCCATTTCACACCGCCTGGTACACACTCAACATGGAGGTGAGGTTGTTCTAGCAACAATGTCTGCTCAAGATGCACATGTTAAAACCTTATAGTGTCATAAAGTGTTATTTGAGTTAAATTTCAGTTGGATTCTTTAACCATCATGAAAGGGCTGCCTATATTTACATTTCATTGAGTAATCTTTACTTGAATATATGAATGGATTAGCATTATCTTAAATGATATTTAGTCACAAAACAAGAAGGACTTATAAAGTTTCTGATATTTTTTTTCTATGCAACGTGAAACTGTTTGTTGAATACAAATTAAATATCATTTCTTTCCCAGACTGACCTGAATGTGACAGGAGAACTAGAGTTTGGGATGGAGTTCCAGCTCCCGTCCTGTCTCCTGGTGACCGTGTATCAGGGGCGGGGACTCAGTGCCAGGGACGAGGGAAAATCAGCTGATCCTTTTGTTAAACTGACCGTCACTGGTACATCATCTATGTTCCAAACCCAGGTCAGGACTAACAATCAGTTATAAATGAATTTTGTATATTGTACATTCTGTATATTATATATTCTGTATATTTTATATGCTGTACATTTAATATTTGACTTACATAGGTGAGAAGAGATACACTGGACCCAGAGTGGAACGAGACGTTTGAGTTTGACGTGACACAAGAAGATCTAAGCAGCAGGTTAGGAGGAAGTCTTCCCTCCATCTTACAAGTCTCCAAAAAGTTTTTAGTACATGTACTTTGATTTGGTTATAAAACTGTCAATCTCCTTATTTACAAGGGGACATAAATGACTATTCCAAGGATAAAAAATTTTGGTTTAATCTGTATTTATGAGATTCCATGGAATATTACCACATACAATATATTAATTGCAGATAAAATAATCACTTTATTATAGAAGATTCGTAAACAGTATTTGTGTCTCTTTGATACACCATGCTCTTAATGTTTAAAAAAATAAAAATAAAAATATTTCTAGATACCTGATATTTCATGTGATTGACCAAGATAGAGGGGTCAACAATGACTCTTTGGGTCAAGTTGTAATTGACCTTCGAACTTTTGATCCAGAAAAGCGCCTCCATGAAACTCACAATCTTGCTGATCTGGTAAGTCAGAAAAATGGTGTATCAGTTATCAATGATTTTAGGGCATTTTGAAATCAAAATATATACATGTATGAAAATCCAAACACAAATAATAAAACTTCTGAAATTTTATTGAATGTAAGCAATTAAACTGTGTATTGCTGGAACAATCGTTTTATCAGTAATGATCATTTACATTGAAATTGAGACAATCTGATAAATGTGTATCCTTAAATAATGATGAAATACACGTTTTTCCAGCAGAAAAAAAAAGTTTTCTTGTAAAAAAAGAAAAATAATTGCTCTCAGTACTGTAACTACGGTTAAAACTGAGATGTTGAAAAATGTGTTTGTTCACCAACAGAGGAACACAGAGTTGCTGAGGTCAAAGTGGGGTCAACATGCTACTGCCCAGGAGTTTAAGGAGGCATTCATTGCCCACGCAGCAACCAAGCATCCCAAGTTCCTGTTTGCTGAGCATTCTGGGAAAAAGGTAAGATTCTGCAGAAGACTTAAATACAACAATTGGTTTTTATCCATCTTTAAATTTGAATGCCAATAAAATTTGCCATGAAATTTAATTTTATTTATAATAATTTTAGTTAAACTGCTGCAGAAATTGGTAAAAAAAAAAAAGGTGTAACATTTATAAAACAAATCTCGCCCCTTAAATCAATGAAAGTAAGATTTGCTGGGGAGTAAGCTGTATTTGTTTTGGGATAAAGAATTATAATTTATTTGGTTGGTACATACGTACATGTAAACTACTCTTTCCATTGAATGCAAGTTGTCTTCCTTTGCATTATAGTGTTATAAAAGATTTTTTTCCAAGCAATTCTTTTACAGTGTATGAAATTATTATCATAATTTAAAAAGTTAATGCTGTTAAAATTTATTTTTAAAATGACTGACTAGATTAACCCAGATTTCAGAATTATATGGTAAAGCTGTATAGTGACAACTATTTTATTTTTGTTCATCGATCAGCAGTTTATCAGAATTTTAGTAGGCCATTAAAAATAAAGCACACCATTTAACTCAAGTAACACCCCCCCTCCCAACCCCCAATCCCAGAGAAAGGGCCCGGAAAAAACAAATCTGAATTTGAACATGGTATATTCCTATTTCATTTACAGAAGATAAATAATTAGTCCTAGTTGTAGAATTGAAGACTGTCTATCAGAGTTGTCGTTCTTTTCCCTCATACCTGTACTATAGGTGAAATACGTTTTTCCTCTGTATCCTGTTGTCTGGTACTGTCTTAAACATCCGCTTTAAGTTGATATTCAGTATGCATAATCCATATAATTTCAATTGTTCAGAAAAAGAATTTGGAAATTTTTCTGTAGTGCAAAAGCTCTCTAACAGAAAAGCGGATTTCCCGTGTTGAATATAATTGTGAATCTTGCATGAATTCCACTTGTGTAACTAAATTTTTCTTTTAAAAAAGGGATTATCCTTGCGGAATTACAAACTTTTGATTTTATGATTTAGAAGCAAAGAATGAAAGTTTCTATATTTAATATGCCTCACGCCGGTAGAGGGATACTAATTTAGACCTGCACTCTCCACTCAAGGCTTATTAGTAATTAAGAAACTTTTCCAGTCAGCACTTACTGCGATACTGGGCCTCAGTTTTTACGATCTAATTCCAAAGACCCGTTTCCATGCCCCGCAGTTGGACTCGAACCCACGAGGTCAACGGAAGGACCAAATCCTTACTTTATGACTCTATTTAGTAAACTCTGCAACCACTGAATCACGCGGACGACTTCTGACATTTCTTAGATATAATATTTTTGAAGAATTTGATAGTCTTTGCTCATATGAGTTAATGAAGGAAACTTTTTTTTTAAATATCATATGACTAATTTTTCTCATTTACACATTTGAGTACATGTATAATTAAAATGTAAATTTACACGTGTATTTTGTAAGAAAGTTCATATGATTAAATGAATCGCGCGGCAAAGTAATCTAAACTATAACAGAAATGCTCAATCTTACTCTGACTGTATCTGAATTGTCCCATCCAGTTGTAAAAACATAAGTTTAATCTATCGATTGTAATCATATTGCCAAGGACGTAATGGTGAGGGTGAGGAACGGTGAAGGCAGGGGTAGATGTGGGAACGGGGGGTTGGGGGGGGGGGGGGGGGGTTGGAGGTGATGTTGGAACCCCATCCATTTTACCTCACAGGGTAACCACAATGCTTCCGTATGTTAGCTGTCATATTTACAAACGTAGCAAGCTAAATTAAATGATTTTTTTTTTAAAATGTAAACTGTAATGTATGCGAATTTATCGATTTTCATGCACACATTAGAATTATTCGGTAATGCATAAAAGTGTATATACAGACGTATTAAAATCAGAAGCAATTTTATTGAAAATCGATATATTGTTATTTTTAATATTTCTAGTACTTTTCTATGCTTTAAGAGGTCCTTGACTGTGAATTCACTGTAGGTATGTATTTAGGGATAAACAAGGAAACAGACTTTACACCCCCTCCTTGAGTTTGAGAGTTTTAGACCGACTATCGGAATTTTTCATCTTAGCTGGTTTTCGCAGTAGACAAATGAGGAACAGAATTATTTTATTTCCGCGTCATTATCCAATTATATTTCGTGAACGTGTTATATACGTTTCATTGGCTAATTTTTCTGTCTCACGCTTGTTTAAAAACAAGAGATGGAATTTAATTTTTTTTTCTATTACACGAATTTCTTAGCAAAGGACCCCAAAACGTAATTGATTTGTAATCTATTGAATTGATGCGTGAGAAAATTAATTTTTATAGGATTGTAGTATGAAAATAATTCCATTTTCCTAGAAGTCATAAAAATTCCTAGATGAGAAAATATTCATCTTTAGCATTGTTTAGCAAACTTTGATTTTCTTCCAGGTCTTAGTATAACACTACATACATATACATGTAATTGTAATTTTCAGGCACAAGCAAGGGGGGTTGTATAAATGACACATGTAGAATTCCTATTTAACCTTTTTGTTACAGTGACAGTAAAATTTACCGTTCGTGGGAATTCGATATAAGAGTTTAATTTCGGTGAATTATCATACTGCCTTGTAGAAATAGATTAAACAAGCTTGAAAGTGATTATTATAATTTAGATTATCCCATGGTAGTTTTACTTATGCAGATGTTCAGCGATTCTGGATTAACAAAAATAAAGGCGATTAAAAACAATTACTTAAAAGAAACATTAATATAAATTCTCCTCTGAAGAATAAGCATGCTTCATGCCTCCCACCCCAATACAGTCCATCCCCGCACACCCTTTCTCCTTACCCCAACTAACGTGAATTTGAAATTCTCTGTAAGTCAACTACATGTATATATACGGAATAAATATTCAAAAGAAAACTACAGAGAAACTTTGAAATATTTTATTTTCAACTGGTGTGCAATTGCAATTTTTTTTACTCTTTTCATAAATATACTGGGTTTGACTATTATCACTAAATCTACAGAATCCACGGAGTTAACTTTGTATCGAGGGCCGCATCCTGCGGATTATATACTTTTGTAGAATTTTTCAAGATTCGGTATCCGTCCCTGTCTCAGGGTCTGTCGCTAACGCTTTTTAATATTTTCAAAATTCCTTTTTCAATTTGATAAGCAAAGATATTTAAAAATAATAACTAAGCTGATTTAAGAAGCTAATGACAAATGTAAATTAAACCAGTTTCCTGCACACAGTAGAAAAACAAGCTAATTAAAAGAAGATATTTTGGGAGTAAAAATGTCATCGCGTTTCAGTGTCGTTAATGGATTAGTCAATGGAGGATTTGAGTTCTACTATTGAATTAAGACTATTGAATTACATGTATCTGCATTTTGATATCTGTGAGACATAGGTTAATCATCATAGTTGAGGGTGCAAATGTATGTTTAAAAGAACAATTCTATTCATGTTAATACTAATCTCCAATACATTACTATAGATTTCTAGTTTCGGCATATTTTGATATTTGTTAAGACGTATGAATTCTATTTCCAAAACATCTATATGTACTAGAATGCTAGTTTTGGCTGTTCTTATAAACCTGCATAAAACAGGGTTGGCTGGCATATCGAAAAGGGTGTCCTTCGCTTCGTCCACCCGCTACACTTTTCCGTTATATACATGTATTCATTTTGGAGCGGAAGTATCATTTTGCGAGCTTAATGCAGTGAATCTAGATCAAGACTTGTAATTATTTCAAACTTACAGCATTTCCTTTTTTCGCATTGGCTGATGACGAATTCTTGGTAAGATCATTGTCTCTAGTCATTTGAGGAGAATGTATGGTCATTATTCTATTTGTATGTTTAGTTCATTGATTAAAATTTGATAGGACTGTATTGTGCATTTTTTTCTAACTTTTCTTACATCTGTCCTTTCATTCTGATAGCGATACAATTAAACTAATTTTAAAATCCTTTTTATATCTTTAAGCAGGACTAGGTTGGATTTTTTGCTGAAAATCTAAATTAAGTGTACGAAAGTTTAAGATTTTTTACAACTTAAAAAAAAATCAGAAAAAAGAGGAGCAAAAGACACGAATAAATATGAATTTTAAATTTTGTTATGTTATCTTGACCTCTTTTTCTATGAAATTGCGATGATTTGCTTGAACGAAAAAATTAAGATAAACTGATTGAATTATTTGCATAAATTCCTAATATATTTGTTTGTCTTTTCACAGTGTTGATTTTGTGATAAAGGTCTAAATTTAATTCTTGAAAATTTTTGTATTTTTAACAACTCAAAAAGAGTTGAGCAAAGACTCGATGACTTTGTTTTATCTTTATATGCTTTGCAATATTTTTAGTTTTAATAAGGATGGAATTTTAATAATTCAACTTGCTGGAATCAACAAACTTAGATATTCATGCTTGACCATTGCACATTTATATCCTTCCAGGTTTATGGATTGTTCAGAAAAGATAAATATGTTTATTTTAGTTTGATGTCAATTTTAATTTAGAAATTAATATTCATCCATAAAAATGCTACTTTAATTTATTTTTAATTTTATTTATTTTTTTTACCGGGCAAACAATGGGCTTGATTGTACATGTACGTACGTCCGGGGATAATGTACACCGTTTATCCCAGTGACATTGTAGAAAGAAAATATTTTTAAGCGCAAGGAAGTACGTAAATGACCTTGACAAACACGTTTCTTTCCAAAATAGACTTTTAGGTCTTATATTAGTAACTGAAGTGTCAGATTTAGAACAATTTAAACAGTAAAGGTGTTTTGACCAATTGTTCGAACCAAGGCTTTCAATGAAAAGACATATCACATGCTTGAGGAATTTAAAGTGCATGCTCATTTACAGTTTTCACTGATTACTAAAATAATTTAAAAACTACGGACGTTTCAAAATAATAACACAAATCAATCTCTCGCATTGGCACGGAAAAATGATATTGATCACAATGGTGACTGTAACACTTGTATTGTTAGACCGGACGACGTGTTCTCCTTTCCGAACTTTCTTGGCGTATCTTAATTTCATTAAAAATTAAAATTATCCGATTAAAGAAAGTTATGTTTTAAGAGGACAAATGGAACATTCGACACAATTGTTGGTCAAAAATAAGGAATCAAGAATTCAATTTTGATGCATGACCCGGATGCAACATTGGCAATTTAAAATACATGTATAAGTTTTTTTTATGAAGCAGTACAGACATACTGAATGTAATTTTAAAATGTTCTTAATATTTAAAAGTGAAAACAGTTCATATCACAATTGCTGCAGTTCCCCGGGTGCGCGCACTACATGTAATATATTTGAAATACAGAGACTGATTATTTTTGAAAATAGTATTAAGAAATAATGCCTATAAAAAGCTTTTAGGAAAATACAAAAATAAAAGAGATTTTTTCCCTCTTAATCTGTCTTTTCTTAATTGTGCATCAGTGAGTATAAAGTTTCCGATTCATTGTGATCAGCGAGGTCTCACAACAATTCCTCACGGGAAACCAAACACCCAGCTTTGTAGAGAACGTGAAGAAACACAGTTAACTCCCCTCACAGAAAATGCAACATATTGTTTTTCTTTAAATGCTATAAAATTGCTTAATGGCTTTTTGAAATGTCTGTCAGAAGCCGCGAAAGATGTAATGCCTCGCGTCACAACATGACCGTCCAGCATTATTGATTTAAGCCCTGTATCTTGTCTGGGAGTAAGGCGTCGTTTTTTTGTGAGTCAGGGTGAGGGTACAATGGATCCTATTGGTGTCCATTGACTCGTGGTCGAGCTGTTAACTCAGTACAGTAGATGTGTCAAGTTAACGATGCGTTTAGTGAGAGTATACATTACATTCCCGGGCCCCTTATCACGGTTGTATCTCTTAGTATATGTATAGAGTTAGAGGAGGGAAAACGAGCCTTTAGATTCTTTGTCCGTCACTATTCACACAAGTTAACACAGTCGAGTGAACTGAGGAGAAGTCTGTTTGTAAAGTCAAGTACCGCATATTTGATCAGTGAAGCACCCCCTTTTACCACAAAGTTACCCCGGGGGCGCGCGCTCTATGGTCTGTGTTGACCAATACCAGCCAAACTGGAGACAAACTATTATACGATATGAAAAGTTGAAATAGATAGATTTGACTAATGTGTCGATATTATGATTTAATTACGCCAACATTAAAATAGTCATGTACATTACTCATCGAACAGGAATCGGCATTTCCTCCTAATGAGGTAATTTTGGTTCTAAAACAAGACAGTTCTATGAATGTGGTTTGTATCTGATCACAAAATATTTAAAATATTGAGTTTTAAATTTGTTCTTTTTTGTACGTATAAATGAAAGGATTATTTAAAGACAGCATATATTTTTTTCAAAAAGACTCTGAAAGAAAAAATGCAAAGTGCAAATAAATTTCTTTATGAAAGGATTCATGCAAAATTCATGGGAAAACTTTCTAATTAACGTATTAAATAGCATTTACAAGAGTAGTTGTATTTCTAAATTCCATGTCTTTCCAAGGCCCCAGAACAGAGTTTACTTAGTATTTAAAAACAGAAATTAAAATATCCCATGACAAATATAAGTCACGATTCCAAACTAATTAACCCAAGCACAAGTCTGTGAGAAAATAGCTACTTCAGTATTGTCTGGTTTTTAAAAAGACAATAAGATCACACCCTTCTACGGTCCCAAATGTTGTATCGTCTTTGAATTTTGAGCTATTTATGTTGTGACCGTCAAGAAAGAAATAAAACCGCATGGAGAACGTCGCTTTGAACTAGTCATTAACGGAAATTTGTTCATATTTTGGATATCATATTTCTTTTGAATTTCAAATATAGAATAATGTAAAAGGAGAAGTTATATAAAATCCGCGAAATGAAACCTTAATCGTTTTGACTTTTATTCTTTCGCTTCAATGAAGGTAAAAATACTGTTGACTACATATAATGCTAGCAATGTGCAGAAAATAGTGGGTGGTCTAAGATATAGTCAACTATTCTTTTCTTGCTAGCTATCAGTCCAGAGATCAAAACTGTTCGTTATTTAAATCCAAGATTTTCCCATTTTTTAAAAATACTTAGAAAAGTAATATTGAAACAAATTGCAATTATTGTTAAAATGATTCCTTAATTACAGTTAGTCTAACTCAACGATGTGTTGTAACGACTTTAAGAATTGGTTAACAGTAAGATTTCTGTATGTCTCAATCTTTGAATAATTGATGCAAAAATGGGTAAGACGGACAATTAAAGGATGAAAAACGCTAAGATTCATTTTTGGCCCCAATGATTGGATTTCTGGAGAAAAGCAACAGTTCATAATCAAATACTGCTGTTTTATCTTTAATCCTTTTTCAAAATAATTTAAGAAATCAACAGAGATCTCAAGGCAGACCCCCGCCTATCACAGTGGTTAGCTAGGGCGTTTTCTCTAAAATTGTGGAGTAAGGAGCTGATACGTACGTCGCGGGTTCGAATTCCACTGAGGGACGTGTAGACCGGTCCTTCGGAAGAGACCGTATAAACCGTTGTCCCGTGTCGCTGTAGATGCTGGCACGAAAAAGATCCCTCACTGCATAAAGCCTGAGTGCCAAGTGTAGGTATCATATCCGCAATCTTTTATCGGCAAGTGGTGTTGTATCAAATTATATTAGTGGAAAAAAAATATTGAAAAAAAGTTAAACAAACAGACAGTCACATTTTGTTTCGGAAAACTTTACCAGATTTACATTGATCATATATTCAATATAACTATATGTAAGGTTTGAAAATATTAGATAGGCAAACTTGCGCTTTGTGTTTCCCGAAGAGAAAATTTGCTCAAATACATGTACATGTATAACGAAAATACCTCAAAACTTGAGAAGATTTGAATTTTTTTTGTAACCTTCTTGTGTTCCCCGTTTACACTTTAAAATAAAATCAGTACAAATACTAATTCAATTTTGGGTTAAAGAGTTGAAAATCCTCACAAGTTTTGATATTCAAATAGAAAAAAGGTCAAAATTTGATGTGACCATATTATACATTGTCCTCTGAGAGAGAGAGAGAGAGAGAGAGAGAGAGAGAGAGAGAGAGAGAGAGATAGATTTACACTGGCTGTAATTCATTTTTGACATTAATTGTCTGCCGTATTTGAAATTTGTAAGAATTTCGAGCGTTTAATTGGTGTTAATTAATTACGGGTATTGAAACTGATAAGAGAAACTGTTTATTAAAACGGGTAATAATTTCAAAGAGGCCAATAATTTTCGTAAAATATACCCGGCCGTGTGGCTTTGTACTCTGTTTTATGGAATCATTTTAAAGAAGAATCCTTCGATCCAAGTCCAATTAATCATTTTCTTTTTTGGCCCCTGCTTCTATACCTTGATGGTGGTAATAGCGGCCCAGATTACATCAGGTGTAGAGAGTTTATTCACTCCGAGATAATCGGGTCCGGGGCGGGCCTTTGTCTCCAGGATTTTTATATGAATCTGTTTTTACTGATAAAGACAGGATACTCCTTGATTACAGCATCCGTGTCAATTAAAAACACAATCAGGAATTTTATGAGGGTTATGAAGATAGCATGTTTTTTTTAAATATAGGACCAAACGTTAATTGTTTCAAATTTTCTTGAAACACCGTAACGTACCCACATATTTTGGTAAATGACAATATTTGATTTTTATTTCACACTTTTTAGAGGGTTAAAATTAATGGTCTTAATTGTTTAAAAAACGGTATTTTTAAGTATTGATTATTCTCTAAATGACATGAATAATATCACGAAATAAATTTGATTTGTGGTTAAAACACCGGCTTTAATGAGATATTGCCGGAATCCGATTGGCCGTCCCCTACCCTTACCGATACGGGACATTGATAAGACAGTTTATAGTATCTCATTGTCACACAGTTCAAATAGCCTCGACTCAATATTTGTCTTTCATCAGGTGGTCAATGTCAGCTGTAGAAAAGCAGGTGCCCAGGGCAGGATACGCATCATTGACGGTATTCCGGTCAAATGACGCCTGCGCAGTCAGCCATCCGTGTCCATTCCTCGACCGATCTTCGCCTTTTCGTTCTCGCTTGAGTTAATCTCTGTATCGGCTATCTAGACTGTGATATTCTTCTGTATTTGTAGAGTAAATATTGCTGTTTATTTTCTATTTAAAGGTGCACACGACCATTTGTTTGTTTTACATTTTCAAAGTCATTAAGTCCGTCCTGATGGTTGTTTTATTACTAGTGTAGTTTATTGTAATCTGTAAGCGTAATTACAGTTTACTGGATATTTTATAACTAACCATTTCTATGTTTTTATTGAGAAACGATTGTAACTAGACAAATAGAGAAAGTAACGAAAGTAAAAGTGATATTTACTGAATTTTTATGTATGTATACATATATTATATATTTTCTTTCTTATCATTCTTTTAATTAAAATGTGTATAAAGCTTATTGTGTTAAAGATATTTATTATTGACATTTTTTGTACAAAACTGTTAAAAATGATGTTATTTTAACCAATATCGATATATGCTCGATATCTAATTAATATTTTCAATTCTTCATATAGCTTAGTTAACCATTGAAATATTATGTAAAATTATATTTGTAGACAAAAATTGTTTTATGATGCTAATGATATCATCAGATATCACCTACCTTTTAGATATTTTTCTATAAACTGTGCCTTATGTTGATTGATTTGAGGTAACAACAGTCAATTTCGAACTCACGAAATAAATTATTTAAAATTATTTAAGAATACAAAAAATGACAGTAACTAAGGGACTATATGTCATGTTATACTTTTTGCAGTTAGATATAAACATGTAGGCGTTTCAGGCCTTATCTTGTACTTTTAAATCCAGTTTCTGGACCATTTTATTTGTTTCTCCGCATCTCTTCGTTATTAACTTTTCTAGATGCGTTTTTGCTCCTTGCGATAACGAATTTTAATGTCCTCATTTTCACTGTTCCCTTCTTTATACAATCGTCTCCTTTGAAGTTTGTATCTATGTACCACGAGCAAGATCGATACTTTTCAGATAAGTTACCTCGGTTGAAGCTTATCCACTGGGGATCTCATTTTAATTTGTTATTTTATGACTTTTAAGGTTTTCATTTGTTGTGATTATGTTAATATTTTGATGATATCTGAATTCTGTGTTCGCCCTTGTACTGTTATAAGTTTAAATCAGAATTTAATACAACCTGGTGATAAATTCACACGTGGCTGAAAAAACAGCGATGTGCTGTAAATTAAATTTAGAAAATGCACAATTTATAAGTAGATTTTAAAGCACAATGATTTTTTCTCTTTTTAATCTCAGATAGACATTATCTCATTTGAGATTATCTCCTGCATTTAACAATATACTCATTAACATTTAATAATATGGGGTTAGTTACCCCAAAAGAGTTTCTTGATACGATAAAAAAAATGGACTCTAAATTAAATTTGATTTGAATTTACAATGGTTAACTAATTCTAGATCTGTATAGTGTAACATTTTGATTCCACAGTGGTTATTTTATTTGACATGTATTAGCCATTAGATTGAATTCGATAACCATACGATTGCTTGACCAAACCTTATATGGCCAAAAGCAACACACAAATGCATTCTTCCATGAATTATGATAGTCATCTATATGAAGTGAAATAATTTTACATTGTCATCCATTTCAAACGAAAATCTTTATTGCTCCAAGTGTCAATATCTATATGATTTTATATAGATAAGAAAATACACAACATTAATGAAGCTTATACACCAATATCCTAGGTGCTCCATTGTTCAAGATACTTTTGTGTAATCGAAGGTCAAGTAATTAAGGGATTAATATCCATTACACTTTAAAGATACAGAAAAAATCAAAATGATATAAAAAAAGAGTCATATAAAGTATTGACAAAAAGAATAAATAAAGGAGAAATTTAAAGGAAAATTCTTCTGGATTTTAATTTTATGTCCATTCTTTACATGAAGGAATTTTCGGTTTTTACAGTAACAATTTTGATCTGATAGCTAGATTTTATTTCGGCTTGATGACAGCCACTTTGAGGTCTCCAAAGCGCTTGCTTAAAAGGTTCAGGCCGACTGCACTTTTTAATGTCTTTTCCAAAACTTTATATGTTGCTCCTTATCTCCGTAAAAACCTGATGGCTATCTTTCAGTGTGTGCTTTTTTGTGAAGTTTCTGCATTTTGGCACTCTTGTATATTGAGTAGAAGCTCTTTATCAGATGTAGTTTAATCTTTGGTTATGATATGATATCGCTGAAATCTCGATGAAATCTCACCACAATTTAATCAGTGCATTGCCCACTGAGAACAGATGCACATTACCGACATTCTCTTGTCTTTATTCTGACCCGGGCTTTACATTTATATTCATATTTTTGATCTACATTTTTTGTTATAAAACTTTTTTTCTTTAAAAATTGTTTTATGTCTGTTTTTGTAAAATGAGCAATATCAACATATATTTAAACTCTGCTGTATGATGCATATAGATTTTGGACGAAACTGTAAGTACATCTTAAGTCTACAGTAGATCTGTAGGTATTTCGTTGTTTTTTTTTATCTAAGTATAACATTTAATAGCAGCTGGTCTGTTTTAACCAAACACATTTATATTATTATGCAATAATAAACATCTTACATTATTTTCTCGTTGTATTTTGTCTTTTGACATGTACGTTACTTGACGAAAGGTTTGTTCAAAAACACTTACACAACACAGAAAAACAAATGTAGTTTTGAAACGAACGATGAATCTTCAAGGTCATTAAGGAGTTTACATCAAATCGCTGTCAAAATATAGCATTAACATGTACATGTATACACGTAATACAGTATATTAAACGTGTCTATGTGACGCAAAGGCGTATTCTTTTTGAAGTGCAATTTATACTTTATTTATCATTTATGTACGTATAATTAAGCAATTTCCCTTAGGATTGTGTTGTTTTAGCGTCCTTAACATTTAGTTTTATATCCAAAGTATTTCATTTGAGGCGTTTACATGAACACAGTATACATATCGTTGCTTCAAGAAGTTAAGTTGTCTGAAATCACACTCCGAATGAGTCTTGGTGTTCTACTTTTAAGAGTGTCCTTGTGCGATCAATCTGTCTGACCCAATTTCAAAGACAGATGTATATCTTTCTGCGAGAAATTGCAAAGAAATAAACTCTGTTTCGTCTCAAAACAGTGACAGGACCGAAACATTAACTTTTACATAAAAAAGTTTTGTTGGGTTTTCTTGTCCTTGCAAAGAACTTTTTCTTATTGCTTATAGATTACTTTTCGTCTGGAAAAGTACAAACACATGAAAAATAAACATTTTTGTAATAAAATATTGAAAGAGACAATGAAAATTGCGCGAAAGACAATTTGCTTCAATTTGAAGAGAAGAAAACGCGTGTTTTCGCTAAAATTTGTTCTATTTGGAATCGACAGAGTTCAAATCGTTTAGCAGAGCCGACTTCTAAGGGTTGTTTAGTAAGCAATAGAGGCCAAGTCTGGAGAAACTTTCCCCAAGGGTGTGTTGGTTTTTCAAATTAGTGTTTATGTAATGTTTTTATATTTTTGACATTCTTGGAATTTGCAATTAACCCTAAAGTTCTTCTTTATTTTCCATTTTTCGTCATATGATCTGGTATTTTTTAAAATTAAGTCGTACAAATGCCCCAGAATTAAAACATTTGAACGAAAACAGATTCTTATCTCGTCCATTTTTTCTTATATTTTTTTGTGTGAAAATGTATTTGCCATATATCTAAAGTGTTTCTAATTTGTTAGTAATACGACTCGGCCGTTATCAAAGAATCGCCACTGATCCATTCAGACGATAGTAAAAACATAACTTTTACAATTTGATAAAATCCCCGATTATCAGATCTTGAGTCTTATCTCGGTCTGAGTAGTAAAATATTTTCTTTTTGACGGGAATGTTCCTTACTTCACGGGAGATTTTTGGGGGGTACGCGACCATTAAATGCTCCCTCCTTGCCTACCACGGTTTTGGTTTTCCCGAAGGAAACTAATTTACGAATATCTAGGTCACTGTATTAGTATACCGCTTATAAATGTCCTGGTTTCACCTATATCATGTACTAAATTGTACTAATCCTTGAAAGAATAGAAATTATATTATTAGATATATTTTTGACATTTTGTATATGAAGTTCTACCAAAGGTATACTATTGCTTGGTTATTTGTATGGTCTTTGGCTCTTCGGGAAGTTACATGTACACTCATGTTGGTGCTGTCATTTTGTATAGATTTTACCAGTGATAGTAAATTCAAAAATTACCATGTAATGATCGAGAATACAAAATATACACAATATGAACGATACAAAATTATATCGTTCTTTTCTATAGTACTCTCAGTTTCCTGCAATATCTATCTCTGTCTTCCAACACATTCTTTGACTGAAGAAATCTGAAAAAGTTTATAGTCTTTTGAAAATCTAATTAATTTTTTTTTTTGGCTCTCCTTGACAGAATAAGAGGATTAAAACTCTTGATTCCTTTTTTTGTTTTTGAGTCCATGCTGACATACCGAGGTATACTTTGGCCCTTGAGGTCAACGAGGCTCATTATGTTCAGGCTTGATGAAATTTCAGCAGTGGCCATTTCATCGGCTTTTCGTCGATTGCTGATATCCTCTGTATTAGATCTCTCTCTGGTGTGTCCATAGCGCACACGCGCCGTCCAAATCTCGCGTTTTATCGTCTTGATCAATTTTCGATACATCTGTGATTAATTCTGGCAAACGCACGTGTCCCTCTCGTGCGGCAATATTTTTCACAGTTTATGTGAAACTGTGTCCTTTATGAAAGGGTAAACTAACCGTATTTCTACATAATGAAATTCTTTACATTAAACTCGAAAATGACAGATTGAAAAACTGCTAATAAATTGACCATAAAAATACCAATTATGTAGAACTGACTAGTGTTGCGTATCAAAATGGAATGGGCATTTGTGTTATAAAAAACGAATGCAAATATTTTGCTACTAAACAAGCAAAATTAACATACAAGCATTAACATGTACTTTTTGATTTGAATAAAAATATCGCTCAGTAAATGAAAATGATACATGTAACAACATTAATTTACCTTACTTAATGATGAATTTGGGGAACAAACATAATATTATTTATCAACTATAAATGAAAAATATGATCTTTGGATATTAACGTCATTTTATTAAAAAAAAATTGAGATAAAATAAATTAAATGTATAATTTTGCAATTATATGCTTCAATATTTAGTAGACACTTTTATTTTATTTATAGATAAAAATATAGTATATAATTATTTTAATTAAAGAACTTCGAACTCTAACTCTTGATTCCCGCCTACATTTTGCACCCATTGAATTCAGTTTTAATGGCAATTTAGCCATTTAATCTTTGTTTGATACAAAGAACAGTTCTATGGTAATTGATTAACCATTTTAATTCCAGCGCTAGATCGTAAATTATCATTAATTTCAGCTCTTGAAAAAAGGGGGGTAGACGATATTTTCTAGTGAAATCGAACTTTCAAGAATCACCATATTTTAAAATAGTCTTAAATATGATAAAATGTATCTGATATCTTTTCTTATGTTTTACGCAAATAAATAAAACATAAATGAATTAATAAAATACAATTATTTAGTCGTAAATAGCTTTAAATTTGGTGAAAAATCAGCATTTTTCTCGTTTTTTGTCTATAAACATATGTTCCCCCCCGTGAAACACAAAAAGCTTTCGCATAAATTTGTAAAATGACAGTCCATATTACCTGTAAAAAGGAATTTTTGTTTCACGGGGGGGAAAGATGTTTTAAAAATATTTTCCGTTTTCCATTGATTTCTATAGTGAAAAACTCAAGTTTTACCAAAATTATAGAGTTATCTCTCTTTGGTATCCCAAATAAGTAATGTTTTATTAAAATTCATATAAATATCTATAAAAATTTCGAAAATCATTCGAATATGTTAACTTTTGAGAATTGACTTAGAGGTAGGCGGGAGAACAATACTATCGTTCGTGGTTCTTTTCTCAATTGATCTGCTTCAATTCATCCATTGAAAAAAAATCTTGCTTTTCCGAACTTGATATGCACGAGGCATTTGGCACTTATTTATGTGAGGTGGAATTGTTAAATTTACGCGTTAAATTCTGCACTGGTTATTATGAAACATGCATCATAATAATAAAAAACCAGATAAAACATTATTATCTATAAGTTATATCGAGACGTTCAGTAAAGAATTGGGGGTGATGAGTCCTTGCCCTTCGATGTATTAATACAATCAATGAATTTCATCGGCAAAAAATGTTTACATTCTAAATATTCTTCAAGGTAAAAATTTTTGAGAAAAATTCTAGATCTGTGATCCGTATCATTAATGTTAGAATAAAAACTACAGATAAGGCGATTTTTTTTCTTTCTTTGACACAGAACTGATGGCGTAACAAACCCAGTCGCTGGTAGTAATTCATGCTCACACAGACTCTTTTTTGTAATATATGCGTGCAGATTACAGATCTCGTACAGATCTCATACAGATCTCGTATCGTGTTTTATATCAATTTTATCTATCTTATCCAAATTTTATCTTAATGTTGATGTGGCCAAACACTCAAATGATAAAACTTTTCGTTCAACATCTGGATTTAACTTAAAAAAGCTTTTGACACCTTCTTTTTTCAAGTTTTGAATATGGACGTGTTGTTTTTTTCATGCGGCACTTGATTTTAATTTTGTTCTTTGATTAAAAAAGTTAAATCGCTGAAACTTTCAGATCGAAATAATTTTCCCCCTTTCTTTAAATCTTTTGCACTTTGGTGAAGCTATTTGGAGCAGGTTTCCAAGTGCAATGGTAATATTAACAGAGGGTCTCTTGATCTGCGGAATGACTCCGTCGCACTTATGCATAGCAATTTATATCAAAGAATAATTTTCAAAACTATGCAAATACCCATTGAAATTTTTACAATATATCATATGGGGATATGGTGGTCCCTATTTCATATTAAACTTTTTATGATTTACAAACTTGTTTTTCCTAAATACAAACATGTATATAAACGCGAAACTGAATTGATTTCAATAAATAAAACAAGCGATGTTTTTATATTTCAAATTAACGAAGTATTCCAACATTATCTAAAACATGCATGTACTTTCTGCCTGGCATTGTGTAATGTTTCTTTAGTCATTTGAGAGGAGAGACGGTAAGAGAGAGAGAGAGAGAGAGAGAGAGAGAGAGAAAGTGAGAGAGTCCAGGGTGATCCATTTCTGACATACGATGTTTTAATTTTCAGACAGAAGTATCGGTCGACATTTTCTGAGCCATTTTGTAGAAAGTTTGTTATTCTCTTTACATTCTTATCTTATAGACCTGATCTGTTAACATGTAAATTTATTTCATAATGTCAGCTGTTTTCTAGAACGTAATCTATAATATAGGCCATCTTCAAAGATCTTATTTATGGTAGATATAGCTTTCTTATCATTGCCTCCGATTCTTAGACAATTTGTCGTCAGTTTCTCTCGCGGTGTTGATAGCAAACAAACACACGTTTTGATCGTAATTTGGAACGTGATTTCGATCAATCTGATTAAGAAGAAGAGAACGTGATTAAAGTTTAAGACAACCTTATGTTTATGTGGTATCACAAACAATTTTCCTGGTTTCTAACTCTCCCTTTCATTATATGAATATGCCGATTTTTTTTTTGTATCACAAAAAAGCACCTTTAAAAAAAGACATTGACTTGATTTATCTACAATCGAGAAGTGTACAACAAGTGCTTTTGTCCACTGGTCTAGAGAATATGCATAATTGGTCTAGCTATGGTTTATAAAGTGAAACAATTGGTAACAAATAATTCTAATGGTCTGTAAGGTATACACTGTACTAATATGATACAACCAGTTGGAACACTTGGTCATCATTTTCACAGGTTGTAAAGGGTAAAATATAGTCTTTTCCTTATGGACCAATACACTTGTAAGTGTACATCAACAAGTTACCTCTTCATATTCATAATTGAGATTCAGTTATCGCCATCGGTTGTAAAGCATAATAAAAGCAGGGTTTTGCTCCATGTATAGATAACTACATGTACGTGTAGTATTTAACGGGTAGCAGTTGGTTACCTTGAATAATTCGTAGAGCTAAACAACAGGCTACCTCAAATGGTCTGAAAATTTTAACAATTGGGTATTATAATAATGTCTTCATATATATTAAAAAATATATATATAGTATAAAAACTTGTTTACTCCAATATTTTCTAAGGGAAAAAAAACACCTGATACATCCATCGGTCTGTAGAGTAAAACAATTGGTTACTAGTACTTACATTTGAATGTAGAGTTCATCAATTGGTTACTTTCAGTGGATTGAAGAGTTCATCAATTAGTTACCTTCAACGACCTTTGAAGTAATCCATTGGAATGAAGGGTAACTCTAAGGCCTTTACTAGTTTGTAAAGTAAAATGCAATATTATTGTCCTCCTTAGATCTGTAGAGTAAAACAATAAGTCCACTTCATCAGTCTGTAGAGTATAATCTATTGGTTGACTCCATCTGTCTGTAGAGTATAAACAATTGGTTTACTTCATCAGTCTGAAGAGTATAAACAATTGGTAAACTCCATAGGTCTGTTGAGTGTAAACAGTTGGTTGACTCCATAGGTCTGTAGAGTATTAACAATTGGTTAACTCCATCAGTCTAAACAATTGGTTGACTCCATCAGTCTGAAGAGTATAAACAATTGGTTGACTCCATCAGTCTGTAGAGTATAAACAACTGGTTGAATCCATCAGTCTGTAGAGTACAAACAACTGGTTGACTCCATCAGTCTGTAGAGTATAATCTATTGGTTGACTCTAAGGTCTGAAGAGTATAAAAAATTGATTGACTCCATCAGTCTGAAGAGTTTAAAAAATTGGTTGTCTCCATCCGTCTGTAGAGAATAAACAATTGGTTGACTCCATCAGTCTGTAGAGTATAAACAATTGTTTGACTCCATCACTCTGAAGAGTATAAACAATTGGTTAACTCCATCAGTCAGTAGATTATAAACAATTGGTTAACTCCATCAGTCTGTAGAGTATAAACAATTGGTTGACTCCATCAGTCCGTAGAGTAAATATGTATAAACACTTGGTCAACTCTAAGGTCTGAAGAGTATAAACAATTGGTTGACTCCATCAGTCTGAAGAGTATAAACAATTGGTTGACTCCCTCAGTCTAAAGAGTATAAACAATTGGTTAACTCAATCAGTCTGTAGATTATAAACAATTGGTTAACTCCATCAGTCTGTAGAGTATAAACAATTGGTTAAATCCATAACTCCATCAGTCTGTAGAGTATACACAATTGGTTGACTCCATCAGTTTGTAGAGTATAATCTATTGGTTGACTCCATCAGTCTGTAGAGTATAAACAATTGGTTGACTCAATCAGTCTGAAGAGTATAATCTATTGGTTGACTCCATCAGTCTGTAAGGTATAAACAATTGGTTGATTCCATCAGTCTGAAGAGTATAAACAATTGGTTGACTCCCTCAGTCTGAAGAGTATAAACAATTAGTTAACTCCATCAGTCTGTAGAGTATACACAATTGGTTAACTCTATCAGTCTGTAGATTATAAACAATTGGTTGACTCCATCAGTCTGTAGAGTATACACAATTGGTTGACTCAATCCGTCTGTATAATATACACAATGGGTTGACTCCATAACTCTGAAAAGTATAAACAATTGGTTAACTCCATC
This sequence comes from Saccostrea glomerata, assembly GCA_003671525.1. Lineage (NCBI taxonomy): Eukaryota > Metazoa > Mollusca > Bivalvia > Ostreida > Ostreidae > Saccostrea > Saccostrea glomerata. The sequence continues at coordinate 649,605 of PRKT01000173.1, read as the reverse complement.
TGTCTGTAGAGTTTAAACTATTTGTTGACCCAATCTGTCTGAAGAGTATACACAATTGGTTGACTCCATCAGTCTGTAGACTATAATCTATTGGTTGATTCCATCTGTCTGTAGAGTATACACAATTGGATGACTCCATCAGTCTGTAGAGTATAAACAATTGGTTAGCTCCATAACTCTATCTGTCTGTAGAGAATACACAATTGGTTGACTCCATCAGTTTGTAGAGTATAAACAATTGGTTGACACTATAGGTCTGTAGAGTATAATTAATTGGATTGTCTGTAGAGTAACTCCATCTGTCTGTAGAGTATAAACAATTGCTTGACTCCATCTGTCTGTAGAGTATAATCCATTGGTTGACTCCATCTGTCTGAAGAGTATACACAATTGGTTGACTCCATCAGTCCGTAGAGTAAATATGTATAAACACTTGGTTAACTCTAAGGTCTGAAGAGTATAAACAATTGATTGACTCCATCAGTCTGAAGAGTTTAAAAAATTGGTTGTCTCCATCCGTCTGTAGAGTATAAACAATTTGTTCACTCCATCAGTCTGTAGAGTATAAATAATTGGTTGACTCCATAACTCTGAAGAGTATAAACAATTGGTTAACTCCATCAGTCTGTAGAGTATAAACAACTGGTTAAATCCATAACTCCATCAGTCTGTAGAGTATACACAATTGGTTGACTCCATCAGTTTTTAGAGTATAATCTATTGGTTGACTCCATCAGTCTGTAGAATATAAACAATTGGTTGACTCCATCAGTCTGAAGAGTATAATCTATTGGTTGACTCCATCAGTCTGTAGAGTATAAACAATTAGTTGACTCCATCAGTCTAAAGAGTATAATCTATTGGTTGACTCCATCAGTCTGTAGAGTATAAACAATTGGTTGACTCCATCAGTCTGAAGAGTATAAACAATTGGTTGACTCCCTCAGTCTGAAGAGTATAAACAATTGGTTAACTCCATCAGTCTGTAGAATATACACAATTGGTTAACTCTATCAGTCTGTAGATTATAAACAATTGATTGACTCCATCAGTCTGTAGAGTATACACAATTGGTTGACTCCATCAGTCTGAAGAGTATAAACAATTGGTTAACTCCATAACTCCATCTGTCTGTAGAGTATAAACAATTGGTTGACTTCATCAGTTTGTAGAGTATAAACAATTGGTTGACACCATAGGTCTGTAGAGTATAATTAATTGGTTGACTCTATAGGTCTGTAGAGTATTAACAATTGGTTGACTTCATCAGTCTGTAGAGTATAAACAGTAACTGTTGTTTGACTCCTTCAGTCTGAAGAGTATAAACAATTGGTTAACTCCATAACCCCATCAGTCTGTAGAGTATAAACAATTGGTTGACTCCATCAGTCTGAAGAGTATAAACAATTGGTTAACTCCATAACTCCATCAGTCTGTAGAATGTAAACAATTGGTTGACTCCATGAGTCTGTAGAGTTAAACAATTTAACTCCATTTGTCTATGCAGAGTGAATTACTGGTTTCCTCTATAGATCTGAAGAATTAAACAATAAGACACCTTCATAGGTCTGTAGAATATAAAAGAATTAGTTAACTTCATAGGTCTGTAGAGTAAAACTATTTATTACCTCCCTCAGTCTTTAGAGTAAAACTATTGGTTACCTTGAATAGGTTTGTAGAGTAACACAACAATTTGTTATCTCCACTTGATTGAAAAGTAAAACAACTGGTTACTTCCACTATTGTAAAATAGTTGGTTACTTCTATGAGTCTTTGAATTCAAATAATTGGTTACCTCCATCGATCTTGGCTTGTAATGTAAATCAACTTGTTTTAAAACTCCTCTGACTGACCTGCAGGGTGAAACCATTGGTTAACTCCACTACTGTAAAACGGATGGTAACTTCCATATGTCTATGGATTCCAACAATCGGGTACCTCCATCAGCCCGTAGAGTAAATCAACGTGTTCACTCCACTGACCTGCAAAGTAAAATAATAGGATATTACCACAGGTTAATTCTTCGGTAAAACATCTGGTTACTTTCATTTGCATTTGTCTGTAGAGTAAAACAAAAAGGAAATTTCTTTTGTTCTATGGTGTTCTTTATTTGAGTAAAACAAATTAAAAAGTTTAAGGAATGACTAAAATGTTGACTTGAATCCAAGACTGCGTCATGATCTTGAGGCTAGATATTTTTTCATAATAAGTAAAATCTCAACATAACTACTATAGTAATATGTGTATAGACACGGTTTTTCTATTTTTTGAGAGAGCGGAGTTTATCACAGTTTTCAACACGTAGAATTTGTGCATTTAACAGTAAATACAATGTAAGGCTCACCATATTCAAAATCAAAAGTTTGATTTTGGTCTGTACTCAGTTCTGGGTTTTGAGGCCCTTATAGTAAAGAATCATTCATCATATTGCAATTATAATTCTTTTAAAATATTGAATTCAGAAATATGTTAGATTTCCATAAATTATAATGCAATGAAATTAAATCTCCTGTTTAAAAGCTGTGACAAGTTCAAGTTCATTTTATTTTAACGTTATGTTGTACAAATTTCAGTAAATACGGTACTTCCGCTTGACATCCTTCATAATGTTTACTTAATGCGAATTAAATTTAAGACATGATATCGAGCACGTCATACTAAATTAGTTTCATCAGTTTTTACTTATATTTATTTAATAAACGTATATGAAAAAAAAGTTTCTTGACTGTTTTTATAAAAAGGTAAATAAATCTTTATAGCAAAATGAGATTATCGAGTGTAAAAAGAATGCAAAAGATATCCCCTACCTCACCCAAACACAAAAAGACTTACTAAAAATGACAGACAACTGTCGAATTTTGAAGACTTAAGTTACGATCTGACAGAAAAAGTCGGTGAATGGGCCTTCATATCTTTACCGATGACGCAAATGAACGTTTTGCATGTCATTTGTAGTGTAAATTCTGCTAGCAAATAGAAATCTGCTCTAAAGGATCTAGCTGTAGGCTCATACCAGACTGACGTTGACATTTTTGACAATAAGTAGTTTAAAATCAAACCAATTTCTCTTTAGCGATGATGTTTAATTGTTACTGATTTTTGATATCTCTAAATATATTTTTACTACACCAATTAGAACGATTACTGCCAAATTGTGAAGAAAAAAACGAATACTGTCTATAATATCAATGACAGACGATTGGGCATAATAAAAGAGAATGCAGTCATGGTCACATTGCTTGTTGAGGGGACCGCATTCTTTCCTTTTCAATAGACCTGTGATTGACAAACAAGTTAACCTGTCAAACTTCAGTGTAATATGTGTAAAGACACCTCTTTACACCACTTGCTCTAAGAGGGGTGGATACTATAAAATGCATTATAGTCAAGTTGTATATATTCAATGAATGCACCGTAAAGAGTTTCTATGGGTCAATAAATGCGTCTGTGATAATAACCACAGGAAAAATAAAATTCTTAAGTTAAACAATATCTGCTTACTAACATGTACTGTATATGTAAGATTGCAAGGCTTCATACTTATCACTTTCAATAAAACTGTATTTTGTACTTTTAAAAATGTCACCTTTCGAAATCTCTAAATTCTTTTTGACAAATAAAAAAACCCGAAGATATTTCTTGAGCAGCTAAATACGACCTTTCCATCCACTTTAAAGGTTCAATTCTAAATTGTGAGGATGAGAAACAAAGTATGTTGATAGCTTTCTAACGATCAAATTTGTGAAAACAAGACATATGCTAAGGCATTTTCTGTTTATTTTTGTCTTTGGTGTTTTCTTCATGATAGGTATAGCTTCTAATATCAAAGCAGCGAAACAAAATAAATGATATGATTTAGAAAACATACAATCAAACAAATTTGGAGTCATCTTTGACAGGTTGCGGTCGTCAAAGCCTCGTTCTGACATTCCAAGACTCGTTTTGACATTTCAGGTCTCGTTTTGACACTCTGACGGATGTGGATATCGATTCTCTTTTCCTTGTGACTAGACAAGGTTTATCTTGGTCGGAATATACTCAGACAATGTTTATTTTGAAAGATTTGGAAACATTATTATGTTAGGGCGTTTTGTTTAACAAATCCCGTACTCCAAAGCTTGAAGAACGGGAATAGAAACCAAACTGAGTTGACAACAAAAAGTAAATTTGAAATAAAAATAAGTGCTTGTAACCAAATCTTTTTTTTAAATCAGTGGAATGATTCAGTTAGTTCATTTCTGAAAAACAGACAATAGTAAATAATTGAGATTTAATATTCATGTTGCAATTTACTTCTCTGAGACACATACATGAATTATGACGTAATTGTAAGTCAGACAAACTTTGTCTATGATTTTTACCCATAAATTGAAAGAATGTTCGTTTCTTTTAATTCAAAGAATGTTTTAAATTTTTTCAAATACCATATTATTTTCATTATTCTGTTCTATGGGTCTAAAAAAGAAGCAAAATTTAATTAGTGCACTCTTTGATCTATTCTCTTTCGTCCTCGGAACGAACCCTCGATTTACCCAGAGTTCATGTTCAACCGTCTCGTCAGAAGGCACAGAAAATGATTTACCAACCTACCTTCTGATCTCCTCCGAACTTTCGGTTGTTAAATACTCAAAACTTTGACAAATGATTAATATTTCTACATTATCAGATAATCTTTTTTACTATTATCTACTTTGTGGTGTTAGGTTGTTCATAAATTATGATCAGATTGGAGCGATCGTCCTTGGATCGACTGGGTAAGAGACAATTATTATATAACTCACTGTCAATTTCGGATCATCTTTACATCGTATCGTATACCTGGTTTGAAATCGATAGGTTTACGAATGTTCAAGGGCCCACTATTTAAAGGATTTGTTCAATGAAATTCTAGCCGGACTCTTTTAATACAGCCAAGCTTGTAATCTCTGTGTTGTGTAATATACCTACAGCATTGGCTCATGGTTAAGACAATTAACCAAGAGACATGTTATTAAGGACATTTTAATTATAGCAATACTCTCAATAATAGAACTGCACTGAAAAAAGTTGAAAAGCGTTTGCAAAATTTCAAAAAACTTTATTCTGTCGTCTATAGAATAAAGTCATTAGTTGTAGTGAAAAGGGGACATTGAAGCTGGTGAAAGGGGAGGTCATTGCATTTCTTCAGTTCTGGGGATATCCATTTTCCTGATATTCTTGATGTCGAAATTAGGCTATCCACGACCTATTAAATGTAAATAAAACAAAGAAAATCAAATCAAATATTTCAAGCCCTGGAATAGTATATTCTATTATATTCAAACTATGCAATAACTTGTTCTCATGTTCATAACACTATAGTATTTAACAAATTCTTTTAAAAAGTTGATTTTTTAATATAGTAATTTTTAATTTTTTAAAAAAATATATGCATGAACATATATCAAACAAAAATATGTCTTCGTTCGGTTTGTAGGAGAATTTTTTGAAAAGAATTTCAAGACTTAGCTCATGAGCATTCCACGAGTATATGTCAGTAGATTCGTACAGTATAGACTTTGACTCTGGTTTGAAGCCATGTTTTTTTTCCATTGACTGGGTCTGACTTTTCCCACTAGAATAAAAAAAAGTGATTGACATTACTTGTCGATTTTGTCAACCACGAGGAACTGATGGTATCTTGTAAAAAGGTTCACAGTTAGAATGAAAGCTCTATTGAACACGGACCAAATTCGGCTGGAAAATCAAGATCGGATCTTTAAAGGTTTGTGACGAAGTCCTGAAGTGTTTAATTAAGCTGAAATCGTCTAATAATTCAAGTTTTCTGATGGTGAAAATTTAAATGTGATCAGAATGAAGAAATTTAATGGAAAAACAATGACTGAGATTGTTTTGGGAGCAAAACAGATAAGGCGGAGCTGTAAAATAAAATTTGATATTGTTTATTACGCAAGACGCCACCATGTCTCTATGAATTTTTTTTCTTAAAACGTTGAGCGATTTGTTGCAGTTTTGTGAGATATAAATTTACTAATTTACTACAATTTAACTATCTTCTAAAGATAAGACAGTAATATACAAACAATGTCCTAATCGTATCATAGGAAACACGAGAAATCTCAAATTTCTTTGTTTGCCTACTGAAATAATCGTAAGTATGTCCGCCTGGTATACGTTTTCGACACATACTCTTCAAAACCCCACGCAATGTGTCAAAAGTTGCATACTTGCACATCTCTGTATTAATTCAAAACTGTCAGCTATATCGTCATATCACTGATAATACAGGGAACTTTTTAACCAATTTTACACGGTTCCCTATAGATATTTCTATTCCCGACGCCTGTCTCTGGAAGAAATTATTTACGTTTCTCTGTGACTGATGAAAAAGACCATCTCCAAATAGGTAAATAAGATAGCTAGATAAAGTATCGCATCACATCGTCATTTTATTTTTATTTCTGAAGATTTTTTTTGCTTGGGTCTCTGTTTAGTTTCCATCACCGTGCTTTAGGGTTCTACCGCCCCGTCACAGAGCCTTCAGAGAAAGCCGTGTGTGTCTATTATGATGCAATATGTCGAGGAACAGTATACAGGGATGATACAATCTCAGATATCACTGATCGATAAGGACTCAACAGTCAAAGGTTTTTGTGGTATTTTATAACACTTGAGTAATTTTACAAAGACGCTTCGTGATCAAAACGTTGCATTTTCTTTCTCAAATTCTTTATTTTTAAGATGATGTCTTTTAAGTTTTATTAGTGACAGAATGTTATACTAGTTCTGAGTAGTTGCTTGCATTCGTGTCAAAAATGAGAGCACTTTAAAACATAAAATCAAAGATTTAAAAAAAAAATATTGGAAAAGAGTTTGATTTTTTAAGTTTTATATTTTACTCCAACCTGAAAACGTTATTTTAAACAAAGATTACTTTTCTTCAATAAACTAGCTGGAACCATCCTTTTTTATCTGTATAAATTGTAAAGGTGCAAACAACATCAACTTAGGCTTTTATAAAAAGAGAAGAAAGAAACATTCCACATTTTAGTATAAGGTATATGTAGGAAACTCAAAATGCATTGTGAATGGTTGCTGCAAAATGTAATTGTGAACGTGGTTTGTTAACAATTAATTGACACGGAATCTTGACAGTTTCCATATTTCTTCTTAAAGTTCGACACGAAATTTACCTGATCGTGAATTTTACGGGTTAGTTCATTTACGGAAAAATGCCATTTCAATTTGATTGTCTTCAATTAGATGTCACTCCATTTATTTAACTCCTTATAGAAGGTTAAGGTTTAAAATAGTAACAATCAGATCTTGCACGTAACGTTAAACCACTAAGATGCAGGTTTTGGGTGGGAACGAAATTTGATTTAAAATCACTCACATATGGTCAATTAATGTCGCGCTCGATTGACAAGTCAGTGTTCCGCCATGTTTTTCAGTTATATTTTTTTCTTATAAAAAAAAGGAGCCGATCTTCCATCAGATCTGTACAAAAGATAAGCATCATTAATTATCATGGCGCTTCCCTCGTACTGACAAGGCAATGAGTTTCTATAGCACTTAGTTCGCAGTTTGTTGGATTGACGGACAGCGCAGGACAGTTTTGAGGCAGATCTTAAGCGATAAGACTTCTTTCCAATTCCCGTCCATAAGCCAAACGTGGACCAAATTTCTTTTTGATTCGTGTTTTGGAAACACAGCGGAAGAAATGGATTTCTCAAGGGAGTCAAAGGCATTTTACGGCAGATAATAGTTTGGAAAATACATTCGAGATTGGTATCACACGATTTAAATGAAGAGTAAATGAAACTTCTAACGTAATGTTTTTGTAGAGTCCCTGATTGGTATGGTAATGTTGTCACTCTGGATGATAAAGACCGAGGGACCTCGCGAACAGGGCACTTCTACGCATCCCATTTCACACCTCAGCTACACGTAACTTCACAGAACTTTGGGTGTAAGTTGGGATCGTGTCGTCTGTCATATAGAAGACATTTATTGATGTCTGACTGTGTATCATTTAGAATTATGTATATATACCGGAATTGTTATGTTATCTGACATTTCAATCAGGAAATGAATAATTATTTTGATTAGGAATATCTCGGAAGTACTTTGTAACTTTAATTGCTTGCAAAGTGTATCAATAAACATGAACACTAAAACATGTTTTGTTGATAATTAATTTGATAGACAATACTACAATGTACGAGGGTCGTATAAATTACATTTTCGTTTTTACATTAAAAAAACAATATTTTTTTAACTTACGAATGTGTTTAGCAATGGGCATTTCTATTACACGTAGCTCAAATTTCTATTCATCCATCTGCCTTTTAAGAGTTATACATACGTTTACTGACTACAAGTTTGCTCTTGACACTAGGATATAAGCCCCTTTTAGCAACTAAACTTTTTTCTATTAATAGATTTATTTCATATCAAGATAATCTTCTTCGAACTATCCTCTTGGACTGAACAAAGATTATTTAGCATATTTTTAGTCCAGTAAATATAAATGGCAATAATACTTTATTTACTCAACGATTATGGCTAACATCAACCCTTGTAAAGTCTTAAAGATAGCCTTGCTTTGACATATTCTTTAATTAAGACAATTCTATCACGTGTACTTGACATTAAGACGGCCATTTTTGCGATAGGTCACGTGTCAGTCACGTGTAAAGCGAAACATTAGCCATCTTTAAATTTTAGCTTAGTTTTCCCGCTATTCACCTCTCTACAGCATTTGTTTTGACAAAGAACTTTATGATCCTAGAAGTGTAAATTAAATGTTACTCCCCTTATCTTACGATTTCAATTTGCTGTAACGAACAATAAGAGACCCCGAGATAGGACTTTACACACAGCATCAGAACGGGAAGGTACCACCGAGCGCTAATTCTCCTATTCATTCCCTCCATGATAAATTGCAAGTAAAACACCGAGGAAAAGCATCATAACAATAAACTTTATAAACCGTAAAATATGAATTTAATTGGCGGCAAGGAAGTTATCTACAGATACCGCGTTGTTTTGGAGTCAAGCACGGGGAGATCATAATTTTTCCGGATAAAGATGCCCTGTGCTTGCTGATAAAGATTAATCGATCGTTTTTTAATAAGTTTTCCAAATACTCAGAATTAACGATCGTCGACCACTAGATCTTGTTTCTAGAAGATAAGGACAATATCATTGTAACTTGTCTTTTACAACCGGGGAATAATGTTCCATCCTAATGAATACGGACAGAAGACAAGATCGGCGAAATCCATCATATGTAGACGACAGTTTAATAGCCTGGCTTAATATCAACAAAACAGCAGCAAATTAATTGGAATGATATCAAATCAAATTATTTAAAAGAAAACATTAAATCTTAAAAAAGAAATACACCAAAGAGTCTGAAGGATATGCATCTCTTATGTTTTCATTTCAGAGATATTAAAAATGGAATGGACAGGGAGTATTCAGATTCGTGTTTGAATACATGTAAGCGATTGTAAACTTTCGTTTACATGTAAAGAACCATTTGATTGAATCATATAAGTTCTTTGAAGTTTATCTCGTATCTATTTTATTAATTGACAAATATGACTCTAGCCATTGCAGTGTAAACATTTCTTTCACCCTAAAGAAAGTATGACTGCAAAGGATAAATACCATCGGCGAAATCTTGCAGGAAATGGTCCGTTTACATGTTATAAGATATGGTAAGCAAGCTGAAGTTCCTTCAATTATCTGGAAATCAGACTAAATGAGCTGTTGGGCTTCTATCGCATTCGATAGCTGAGGGACATCCACGAGTTATCTGCTCCTTGTGCACCTACGTGCAAGCAAATGCAATTTCTATCTGGTTCCTGGGTGATTAATGGCAACTTTTATTCCTAGTTTAGGGGATGATAAAGTTTTCTAGGGGATTTGGGTTCCATTTTCCATCAGATACATTTAATGCACTTTTCCAAACTTTTATAATACAGGATGATTGATGTTTACAACGACGAGAAGAACGATGATAAGAGAGCTGTGTTGGAGGAGAGCGTTTTCCACGGTACTTCTCATTCGTAACTAAATGGAATAATCTGATTGTATCAGACAATATTATGAGTAAAGAGGGGGCTATCTTCCAGCACTCGCTTCTAACTTCTCTTTGAAGTTTGGTATATTAGAATATCAAAACTCTCATCAGAGTTTTGATGTAAAGTCTTCGGGGAGTTTTCAAGGCAATTATTTGGAGATGATGCTGAATATCTCTCCAAAGATGAACCAAATATGAAATTACGAATGTTAAGATACAATTATAGATTCCGGTCTCCTAAACGCACTAATGATGAAGATCAGAGTATGAAAGCGTGTGCAAGATTGAAATCTTCTTCATATTAATGCTTGCACAACGTAATCAAATTAGAAAATCAAAAGAGAAATGAAGAGCGCTTGAAATGATTTTGATTTCTACACCTGTTTTTATTATGTTACACAATATTGCTTTAACTGTTTACAACGAATCAATGTATGTTACATACCACTTTGCATGCATAGCATTCCACTGGAAAATAAACATGCATGGGGTATCGACTTCGAATTGATATTCATAAAATAGAGCCGACGTCACAGGACATGCTGTAAAACTTTTTATGAACAAACTTTCTTGGTATTTGAAAAAAAAAATCAAAAATAACAAATGGTCTCTTTGATCCATGTTCAGACCATGTTCAACCATTTTTTTATCCATTTCTTATGATAGATCGTATTTGCTGATATATAGGAGCATTGTATTTACCATTGTACTATCAAATGTCGACTTTCAATATTTAATGGCACTTTTGATTTCCTTGTTTCGTCAACTTCGTTGCCAATAGCTTGCCTCGTCTCAGTGTTATATATACACTTAATTGGCACGGAATTCCAAAGAAGATCTAATTTGGTAGACGTTAAAAGCATTTATTAAGAAAATCTATCTGATTTATTTTGAACACAAATACTTTAATATATACATTGAATATTCGAATATCATACAATTATCATTTATATTTATAATTTGAAATTTCATGAATTATATAACCATGAGAAAAATAACTTCATTCATTTTCAATCTTTAGTATCTGAACAAAAACAAAATAGTGTTTGTTGATAGCAATTTTGTAATCTAATTTTTCCCTCAAATATTAGAAAATTAAGGAAAAAAATCAGTTTTTTTTTAATTATATATGAAAGAGTCTAGTGACATGTTAAACAAATCCGAATAATTCTAAAGAGTGTGTGATATCAAGGTATAGAATTCTATGATTATTAGTGACTATATTTAAAAAAAAAGATTTTTGTAAAACTGTATCAAATTAATTTTTCAAATCTAAATCCATGTAAGTAAAAGTCTAGCCGTTTCTATCCACTTAATTGATATGTGGTAAACGACAATATCCATTTTCAATTCAATATATGTCTGATAATTAAATATGAAGGCAATGCCTTCACGCCATGCATAATGTATTTCGACAGTTATATTGGATATCAAATATTTATACTGATTCTAGATATTACAGTAAAAATACTCAATTGCAAATTAATACAGATGTGAAACACATTGAAAGAAATTTTTTTTACAAAATAATAAACAAAATTAAAAAAAAAATATTCAAAAACGAAGAAAAGAAGAGATAAGAATACTGTAGATCACTTAACTTTCGCGACACCTTATTTTAGCGAGATAGTCATCGACTCTTTATTAGCGAGACGAAATTTTCACGAGTTGTGGTCATTTCTTTATATGATTTTAAGGAATTCTTTTATACGCGAGAATTAAAATTTCGCGAGCATACCGTCTCGTGTAATTACGCGAAAATAAGGTTCTCGCGAATAAAAAGTGATTTACAGTATTTCGAAATCTTGATCAGAAGGAAATCAAGAGTTGAGTGGTCTTCTCCTTTCCTGTTATCAGATGATTCTAGGTTAAAGGAATCCCGGTCCTGTCACGGTTTTTCTACTTAGTCTCATCTTCCCGTATCCTTAGAAGATTTCTATCGTGGATGTTCCATTGAAAGTTGCTTCAACGTTGTTTCCTTACAGAGCAAATGTCTAAGTGTACATTTCCGCACGCTTAACTGATTTTTGGATTTGGGAAGTACAGAATCAGCTTCCTTAATATAGAAAATTTACGTGTTTCTACATTGTGACCTTTGGGGGGAAATGTGCCAGGTCAATCAAATTAAATATCTTTTTTTTTTGACAAAAAATAAATAAACGATCCTTAAGCTTTGTGAAATTACAAAAATCAGATACCTATTCTCCTAGGTAAAAATCAATTGTAATTATTTTTGGTTTCTCTTTGTACAGTAGAATGGAATATATTATAGGTACAATTTAATTTCAAGAGTGCACGCATATTTGTAGGGTTCTACAATTGAAAAAAATTGATTCAATAAGCCAATTCATAAGTTTTCGTGTTTTATTTTTATTTACACATAATTCTTTCAAAAAGGTATTTGGACATATCATTTGGCTCCTTGATCTTTTTATCTTAATAAAGGGAAATATACCTAATTTTCTATTTTAATATTTTAAAAAAATTACTCGTGTTCACATGATCAGTGCACCGGGGATATTTTACATATTACTATATATCGTATAACTTTTTTTCCTAAATTAAATGACAAAAAAAGTGAGGAACCATGCAATTATAAAGAACAGAACCCATATACTTTTAGGTCAATATTTTAATTTGTACGTAATGTTCTGAATTAAGTGCGTATTCTTTCCGCAAGCATCTATTTGCAGATTTTAACCATGCAGTAATATATGTAAATGTATGCAATTAGAATAAAAAAATGTATGCATAATTTATAAATTAATGAGTGTTAAGTAACAATTTTGCACACTGACTCGATATTTTAAGTGGTATTGTAGTTGTCAGCTATTAAGAGGGGATTTTCCGGTCTTGGAGATCAAAGGGTCGAACACAAGGGGGACGCATCAGAACAGAGATCCCCATAATAAATTCCCCATTCATAAATTACACAAAAAAGTTTATGTCTGTAGATTAAAGAAATTGCTATGAAGGTGCTACATTGTATTTGGAAAAAACAATGAAATTACTTATATAAGCTTAAAAAATTAACGTCAATGCGAATATTTTCAATCTTTGTCAATTCGTATAGAAATTAAGTATGTTGAAATGATAACATTTGTAAGGTGGTTGGCACCTGGGGCACTTGGGGACAAAGGGCAGGGGTCCCTCCCCTTTGCTTTTAAAATATACAGAATGTTTAAATTCAGTTAGGGTGAGAGAGAGAGAGGGGGAGGGTGTGTGAGAATGTGGGCCTCTATCCCAACTCCAAACTGGTCGGATCCTCCATTTTTAAGATTCCTGTTTCCGCCACTGTGGGGGTCAATTTTAATAGAGAAAAAATTTTCACTCTCTTGGATATGAGTTGTGGTTGTTGAAACAATTTTTGTTTTATTTTTTAATAGAATAGTCACATTGAATTCATATTTCCCCCATCTTTCTTTGAATAAAAATCTAATAAAGAGATTTTATGCATACAAATTATGTACGAAATATAAAAATAGACTCTTAAAATTCTTTCCAGATACTTTAAAGTTACTTAGTAAATTTTCTTATATTTCTCAAAATGTTCATTAATTATATTGATCTGTAAAAGATATTCTTTTTCTCAGCTTTTCATTAAAATATGTGTCTGAGTTGAACATAAAGTTGATATACATATACATGTGTAGGTATCACTTCTATATAAGGAGATCGAGGGGTATCTATTAAAGCAATACACATTTGGATTGGGGGGGGGGATTTCCACCGCACTACCAGGCTAACAAAAATGGCGCAACAGAAACAAAGATTTTAAATTGGGTTAAAAATCCGTAATTATCCGCGGACGGTGTAAAATTTAACAGATTTCTCATAGTGGCATAAATTGATTTTTTTTCTATGCTATTTACCTTTTAATGTATGCATTTATTTTAAGATGTCTTAAATACAGGTAAACTTCGTTATCTCGACATCGTCAGGACTGTTGGAAAATGTCGAGATATCCGATGTGTCGAGATATCCGTGGTGCCGAGATATCCGAGGTGTCGAGATATCCGTGGTGCCGAGATATCCGTGGTGTCGAGATATCCGTGGTGCCGAGATATCCGAGGTGTCGAGATATCAGAACATACTAGTAGACATTGAGATGGGAGAGGGCAACTTCAATTCTTAACGTATACCACATAAGTATACATTATGACTCGATTACTGGTAAAAATTATTGAAAAAACCTGGCGAGTTTATCTTATTGGTCAGTGAATGATAAAAGAGTTTATTATCTTTTTGGTCAGTGATAAGAATGAGTTTTAATAAACTTTCTGATTAATCCAAAACAAATATTGCCCTCATTCATTTTGTCACAATCGAAAATGGTTTCATTTGATAAAGAACAACCGCTGTCAAGCCCTGTGATATAAATCTGGAATCTCTAGGACTGTTATGACATTTCATCAAAATAGATCTTACCAAGATTTTGAAGGTTTCTATGGAAACCTACAATTGACTTAGATTAAGTCGGGATCGGGATAGCGGTTAATACTCGGGAAATGGCTTCCACGACGAGAATTCCGCACTGGAAAGTGATTTTATTTCATTTTCATTTGCCTATCTGATGGGATCTCTCACTGATGTCTGAAAATCAGATATGGCGGCATTTTGCAAATAAACAGACGACAGGGATTCTGTAGAGGATTTCTATACAAAAATTTCACTTCGTCGGATAGCTGTATCTGATTTATATGCAAATGAAGCTTTACACGTCTAAAATGAAAAATCGAAAGCGGCAATGTTAAATCGACCTGATTCCTATCTTAAACGATGCGATCGATTCTAAGGTCAGAACAACGGAACATTTATATATTTGGCAGCGGGCTGGGATTAAATATACCCGGTTTAGTCACTAGAAATTATGCGTCACTGATTTTTCTTTTGGGAAATTAATGTCCATATGTTATGTTCCTGTCCAAAAGGAAACGGACTTTCGGAAGAAAACGGAAAATGATTTTGTGATCAACAACAGTAATCGCTATCGATGATTTTGCAAAATCTTTTTATTTTAAAGCAATTAATTACATATATATTACTGAAATTAATCTCTGATTATTTAATCTTCGTAGATATTTTATTAAATGCAAAATCATTAATTGAAAAGGGGGTAAAATTAAAATCAAAATTAAATCTAGGCAGCCTTTAAATAAATAAGAATGGCCTTGAGACAACCATCACTTCCTTTTCATATTCTCTATATACATTTTAATGTAAAGATTTATTTTCTGTATCTTTCTCTGAATCTATAGATGTGCAACAGAATTGCAGTGCTTTAAGAAAAACAATAGTATTCATTACTTTTTATTGATTTCATCTTCAATCTTAGGTAGCAGGATAGTATTTATTATCAGCGATTTGAATACTGATATCATTTGCATAATCCGGGAATTAGATTTCTGACGGTCCGGATCAGATTTTGTCTTGACTGATGATAAACTTTACTGCCGGATATAACTAGAGTGCGACGTGCTCCCAGGGGATGATGGGATAGATTGACTAATAAGTGTCTACATGTTAGATGGCCTAATGATAATCTGATTAAGGGAATTTTAAACGATGTTTATCTATATCATATTCTACAAGTTTAACATTCTAGGTCGTTGTAACAACCAATCATATCTTTACATCTTCAGTTTTTATTAGTACATTGTTCTGGGAAATACGGAAAAAATTAATATAAGTCAATCAGTCAAAAAAAAAAAAAAGAAAGCCAGAAATGGCCGCATGCACAGTGAAAGTAGTGTAATAAAATTACGACTCATATATAGCACTGAAATCAATTTTTCTATCATGGTTAACTAAGATTAAAAATCGAAGTATTTGCTATTTATTCACAACTAAAAATCTGATTTACTATTAGGCCACACTATCATTAAACTTTTTAATGCAATTTTTTAAAGCCTTTTTTCGATCCTTTGTAAACCCTGTAAGTTTTCATTGTTTATTAGTATTTTTTAAAATAAATTCTAAATTCCCTGAGAATACTTATATAGAGTTGCTGATATCGATCTCTTTCTTCTAATGTACAAAACTTGTAGACTCTGAAGTAAAATATTATTCCTCGTAATATTAGTAAGTAAGTAAGTAAGCAGGGAATTAACTTTTTCTACAAATTTTGATTCGACAAATATTGGTTTTGAAAAAAAATAAATAGAGTCTATAACTATGGAATGGTCTCAAATATATACGTGTACATGTATAGTATTTTGGCAAAGATGGGCATAATTTTTGTGTTGAAAATTTGGGATAAGCCTTCAAAACTTTTTTGTTAATCCCCACCTTACCCCACAATTTTTAAATTTGCTTCCGATGATGTTGATCTTTAGTCAATTTTTATAGCCTCACTAATCTCAATTCAAAATAAGAACCATGTTCTCCACAAGAATGGCACATTTGTTGCTTAAAAAACTTTCCAATGTTTTAAATACATTTTTAACGTTATATGTCCTATCAAAGTTTTCGCCTTTATAAGGATCTCAGGTTTATATCTTATATTTCTTAAATACCAATCATTTTAAAATAATACATAATCCTAAAATGGTTGTTACTCCGGTACAATTGTGTTCGACCTTTTGCAATATCTACATGTATATCTAGTTATTTGATTAACATTAAAAACTAATTACATTTAGACCTTAATATACTTGCCAGGAAATGGCAGTTATGCCAACGCTCTATCTGTGATCAAAACCGTCACTATGTCAAAGGTCATGAGAGATGATTGGTCGTTTCCTTTGTGCACAGATCAGAGAAAATATCGTAACGAATTAAATGTAAGCGTGCCCCTGATGAAAAATGTCAATTTTCGTAGAATTACCTGAAGTTTTTTAAGCAATCTTCAAATGTCGGACAGCTACATAGCCTTTTAATATGAAATAAAGTGAAATGAGTGTCTATCGAGAATTTTTGTATCGGGGTGTATTGCATGTGATTCTTAAAGCATGCGCCGTGACAGTCGTTGGAAAAATATCTTTACTTCCTGTTACTGCTAGCCGACGTTCGCGCAAGCGCCGAGAGCGGAAACAACATTGATAGACACGTGGCCTGTAATTTAAATGCTCGTTAGAATTTTACATTTAGAAGTGAAATTAACAAAAATACAATATTAGTAATCAATTCTGTCTTAGTTGTAAGAATCCTGAATTCTAGAGTTGTTGCGACATATTCATATATCTTCTGGCATGCAGAACGAAAAATGTGTATACATTTTGCAAAAAGTAAAAAGTTTGCCAATGTCTGATAATCAAAAACTAGACTTGTATGACATGATTTTCACGAGATGTTTCTTTTCGATATGAAATTCTGAATGAAAGATAACGTAATTTACGATTTTCTAACAGAATTCCATGATGTTTTTAAATGTACGCGATATCAGCTCAGATATATAAGCTCGGAATGAAATCTTAGAAGGAAGATTTATTAGACTACAGAAATAATGCGATAAAGGATAGCCATCAACTTCTGAGTAACATCATAATCATATTTTAGATTTTTTTAAAAAATTCATTTCCTGTTGGGATTGACTGCATGCTTCAGTAAAAATAAGCTTATTTTGAAGGGAGACTCATATATTGGTGCATGTCTCTACTTTCCACTGAAAACCCGATACACGGAGATGAATAGAGATGTTAATGGATTTTGTTTTAATATATTTCTTATAAAGCACCGGAAACGTATTACCGTTATTTAGCGTAAGTCCGCATTTCCTATACATTGATATTTTGATATTTTTTAATAACTCTTTCATCTGCATTTTAATCTTAATTCGCCAGCAACGCTTCACCTCTGCGGTCATCTTTTGTTGCTTATTGGAGTCAAGAGTTTTAATAAAATGGATTGAAATTTATTTCATTTAAATTGTAAAAATTGATGCATTGCGATCTGGTTGACTATTTTTTTTCTTTTAACCTATGAAGCTCCTTTCCTCATATTTTTTCTTAAATTTTATGAATTGATTATGAACTTTTGATAATTATCATGCTTTTGCACATTGCCTTTCAAATGATTAATTACTTGATTCTAATGTACAAAGTTGCATACATCTTAGTGGTTTAATCCATGACCTTACGTTTATCTGTTATCCTTGCTACCGTGTAAAATGTCTTAAAATGGTGTGAAATCGCAATAAAACTGTCATTATTGAAATCCCGCCGCACGCATTTATCATAATCCGCTTACCGAAGACGCCCCCTCCTAACTTCGTCCCCCTCCATATGGACAACAGGGGGTCCGGGGGATTGTATGTCACTTAATTCGGGGAGAGTGCCAAAGAAACTTGCTAATCAAACTTGTAATTATTCGTAAATGATATCTTTCCTCGGCCTAGAACGAATGTAAGAGCAGACTTGTCGGTCACAAATTAAGAAATATTGTGATGAAGGAGGCTAAGGTCAAGTTTTTATTTGGACGCACTGGACATTAATCGATGAAGAGTCCGAAGTGTGTTAAAAAACTACAGATTTTGTTCGACCGCACCTTTTGTAGGGATTCTATTATATTTAAGCTCTATGAATGTCTTTAAAACCATGCAGTTTGGGAGTTTTTAGTGTATCTAATTCTTTGCCAATAAAAAAGCAAATATTAAACTTCATTTTGTAATTTGATTATTCTAGATCTTGCACATTTAAGACTTTTTTTTCATCTCGAAAAAATACTAAGTTTTCGCTTAGTCTACACACGGGTTTTGTTGTATTTATTTTTTCGCAAAATTTTCTTTTACTGAGTATACAATTAACAAAATAAATTAAGGGAAAAGCAAGAATTTTTTTTATATATTGACACGACCTATACGAATATATGTCAAAGAGTACTAAATGCAAGCTCGTGAGAATAAATAAAAATTCTTAAATATATAACCTATTTCAAAGAAAATAATCTATACTTAATTCCTTCGTATGCAGAACAACCACGTGGGATACGTTCTTTTTCCAGCAATAGAAGATACATTTAGTAACGCGATGGGAAAATTTGAGAATGTCTTCCCTATCTTACATTATCAGTGATGTGACCAGTAACAAAAAATTTAAGTCTCTTCGAATTCCATTTTTGAAAAATAGAAATACTAAAAATATTAAACTAAAGGAACTATATTCTAAATGAGATAATCCTTTGAGAGTAGTGACTGTTGTTCGTCAGTAATTTACATTCTTTCTGGGAGTTTTAATTTTAATTTCTCGGAATTGTATACTTTTTTTGTTTACTAGTACCCCAAGAGATTTGCATTTTCGGACAAAAATTGAAAGGCATTGCCTGAATAGCAAGACATCGTTCTGACAACATTTAGATCATATCCATCATTTAATTGACAGATTAATCAAGTAGTACAGTATCATAGGCAAATTCATACAAGGATGAAACTGCATGCAAAACAGAAAAGTAACAAATAAATTTAAAATTATTCATATACATATATCTTGCAATTTTTTCAAGTCAAAAGACCTTGGATCACATACAAGAACAGACTTCAAAATTCGACTGACCCCCTAGTGCTTAGTTACTCAACAAATGCCACTATTGTATTTTTTGACAGAGGTTTTGATGAGAGAAAAAAACTTGACACAAGGAAATATTATCTGTCGGAGTCTCATCTTCTGGCTCTTTTTCCTCATTACCTTATCTCCATAATTCACAGGAAATACACAAAGAAGCACCGGGCCGGGTCTTCTGCCATTTTCCTGTTTTTATCATTTTATGTAGTAGCAGTTCCGATGCCGTGCCTTATCATAAAATACATGTCATTCGAATTTTCATGGCATATAAGTATTTTGTCGATATGTTAGTCTAAAATTAAAAAAAATATATCAAAAAAGAGAGAATATATTTTAGGGAAAATTGGGTTAGAGATGGAAATTTAGATATATTGTGCAGAAAAATAAACATGCTGTGTAAAGCATGCGTGATTTAATTGCATTAATTACAATATCTAACATGCAAAAAGCAGCCATTCACCCCTTTTTCTTAAATCAAGAAAAAAGTTTCCCCTTTGATCTGTAAGTCGGGGGGGGGGGGGGGGGGGGGGTTATACAATTTATATATGAAGTTAAAGTGTAGCAAAATATTTGAAAAATAAAATTCAGTGTACCATTTTTTTAAATTCTGAGAATCTGCATTCCCTGTCTGCCTGCCACCGACGGAGCGCCTGCAGAGAGACTAATCTGGGTCGTTTCAATGCTTGGATTTGTGACGTGATATTTATTTGCGTTTGCGGGAGTTTCTGACCGTGGAACGAAATGTCAGCCTCAGAATCAAGCTTATTACATTAATCCTATTACAAGAGATTGGCTAACACATAAACATTCATGTGGTTTACAACAACTTGACAAGCGGTGGATGTTTAAACAAAAACTACAAGATTTTTAAACTACTTCGGTTTATTTGTAGATATTTGTGAGAAAGTTTTGAAACTCGTCAACGTCAAATAGAGTTACACAAAGCTAAACAAAAAAGAAATAATTAGAAAATATAGAAATTTCTCTCGTAGGCACGATACTTTTTTTCTTTACTGAGACTTTTATTTTTTCTTTAGAACTTAAATCTATGTGATTATATGTATGTGGATTAACAGTAAATTCAACTTTGACAAATTGACATATCAAACAAACAAACAAAAATTGCTTTTTGCCAAAAACAGACATTTTAAATTTGTAAATGTAGGAGTTGAGCTGCCAAAACAAACCTGTCTTCAGTCAATATCAAAGGGTCCATGTTTTCCATGTTTTAGTCATTTAATTTGTTAGTAATTAACAAACAAGCAAAATTCAACTCATTACTCAAAGCTTAAGATACACTAATAACGTACAAATCAATATTATACAAAAGTTTATTTTTACTTCTATTTTCCCCCGGTTAAATTAAATAGATGATATTTTTAGTTAAAGAAGTTTTTACTTCAACATTTTATTAGCGTTTGAATTTTGACGAATAGCTTATATACTAGTATGTAAAAATGCACAGAAAAGTGGAAATTCTATAAAATCAAATTGCCTAAACGATGACATTTTCCCATCTCCTTTTAATTACTGACTTTCCCCATAACTGTTTGTAATGGCGCAAAAATTAAGTCCGTGCTTCAGTTTGACACCAAAACCACGTGTTGAAGTGTAATTTACTCACTAAGTACCGGTCCTCGCTTGTTATCCCGTATGTGTTAATTATAGAACTCGACTGACAGCTCAGTGATAAGTGAAAAGAAACTTATGATTTTCATATTTTATCGATCTCCGAAAAAGTTTTAATATTTCATATTCAATATAAATATATTTATTTTACTATAACCCCCATAGCTATCACTTTTAACAAACGTTAAAGGGGAGGACGTTCTAAGTTTTAAGAACTTGTGTCCAATCCTTTTGTTGTAACATCTAAACAATAAAATATGTTCAAACCAAACTATTAACAGATTTCTGAATATGCATGCATATGCATGCATGCATATGTTTTAACTTTTCGTTTCACCAATAAAAACATTTATATTCATTACCTCTAAAATTGTAAATCTCATTTTATTTTCTTGCCATTTTCATACACATGCAGGTTTACTCTTTGGAATCAATTTCGTGCTTAAATCTCGATTATTAACTTTTAAAAAGCGGAACGTGTCGTTTTAGCGCATAATCAAGAAAAAGGTGCGAGGGGACATTATGATAGACAAAAAAATTACTACAGTCCAGGCACACTTCACACGGGGGTGAGGACCATTTATTTTAGGAACGTGTGATAATGAGAAAAACCTTACAGGGAAATAATTCACGCTCCGAACAGCTTAATGATGAAATTGTCGATTCGACCAATCGGGACCGTCGGCATATTTCTTTCGCA
The DNA here is from genome assembly GCA_003671525.1 of Saccostrea glomerata. Taxonomy (NCBI): domain Eukaryota; kingdom Metazoa; phylum Mollusca; class Bivalvia; order Ostreida; family Ostreidae; genus Saccostrea; species Saccostrea glomerata. The sequence continues at coordinate 627,707 of PRKT01000173.1, read as the reverse complement.
CTTTTCAAAGAAATGTCCCATGTATAGTTATGAATGATTATTTCACATTACTTATGTAGGGGGTCATGTTTTAATTTTTATCAGAATGAATCCATTAAAATAAATGAAATTACGTTGTAGCTTTATAACAACTTTATTATATAGCCATTGGTCATTCTGTTTTGCGCATGATCAAAGTGTGGTATTTTGATTGTATCTTGATTGAATTGTAAAACAGGACCAGTTTTGTACAACATGCATTTTACACGTGTTTTAATGAAATCTGCGAGAGCGGACAATAGTCATCTCACTTCCTTATGTCTTTATTACGGGCCTCAAGACTGGACACAGCTTCTAGTTCTTTATTAAATCTTGTGAAGTTGACCAGTTTCAAAGAAAAATCTTGCAGCCTTTTCAGTCATAAAACCATTTTTGTTTTTTACCTTGTAGTCATGAAATTGTTTCTCTTTTTTAAATAAGAAGGCCTATCCTTTTTCTGTTTTAGGGCAACACTTTTAAATGAATACATTGCAGGCAACGAATTTAAATCTTCAATTAAGTAAAAGTGTTTAAAAGGGGCTTGGTGGTTGTTGCCATTTTTGGACTATTTTGATCTCTTTTAGAAGAAGAGGTCCATCTAAAAAAATAATCAACTGATCAAATTTTAAAACTAAAATTTATGAAACTTTTCTTTGCCAAATGATAGTTGACAGTACGTTTAAGATATCATGTCTTAAAAAAAAAGAAGTTATATCTGGTGGTTAATAATAAAATAATGTGTTGACCCCCTAGCCTCCTTAAATAACTAAGAAGTATACATATATATTGGTGTTTCAAAATATTTAACTAATAATAACTAATAATTTTGTGATAAGTTTCATTGATAAATCGTTTAAAATAAATTTTTTCCTCAAGTCAGTAAAATTAAATTTACAAATTTTATACATGTAAATATTAATTAAGGTGGCATTTAGTTATAGAGTCTTTTTTTCATTCATTCGCTCAGCAATAAAATGTTATCAATATCAAGAATTAGGAATGAAATGTGCAGAAAAAATTACTTCCAACTGTATTGATTCTTAACCTCTCGTGCCTGTACAAAAATGAATTTTCTCTGGAATAATCAAATCATGACACTTCAAAACAAAAAAAGTGCAGCGTACAAAAAACAAGATAGGATAAAAAAATAAATTAACAAACAGATAAGGTTATCACACGTGGTAATCTTGTCCCCCTCTTAAAAACAGGTGTCCAAGGGAATTGAAATGTGCTTCTAACACTTTACTAGCTCCTTGAGCTCAGACGTCATTTGGGTGAAGAGTCAGGTACTGGGGCTAAAAACTTGTTGTGTCAATGCCAGCCACACGATGAAGCTATCAGACTTGGGCCGAAGACCCGCAGAACGAGACGAAGGCATGACATGTCATTTTGGAGTCATTTGGCAGAAATCTGCTAGACCGCAAAAACTACGCTTAATTTCTCCTCTGTCAACCACTTGAAATTATCAGACTCAATTTGGAATAGATTAAAATTTTCGAGTGTATTTGTTTATACTTTAAGAAAATTTTCAGTGTTTTGCATACAGAATTTTTTTTCGCTTTATAATATGGAACAAGATAGAAACAAAATAAAATTCATACTATTTTTTTCTTGTTTTATACTATGAAATGAAAAAAAATCTTACATTATAAAAAGCTTTAAAAAAAATATTTCATTTCTTAAATGATAAATACAATTTATGAAATATTGTAAAATGAATAAATGTAGAAATTAATTAAAAACCAATCACAATGTGTATTTATGATGTACATAATTTGGAAATGATTTATCACATCTCAAAAATATTCAGAAAAAATAAGCCGTTTGTCTGAGACAATACAAGCAGGCTGCCAGTATTTATTTGCATTCGTAAATACAATTTCTCCCGTAATAAGCCTTGGCACGGGTTTCTACTAACAATTCCTGATTATGAGTTGATATTTCTTAAATATCTCACAATATCTACTTGTCGTTAATACCCTTCTAATAGATATCGACGAAAAACCTAGCAATATCACGATAGATCAATCCCCACAGGTTAATCGGAAGGCATCAGCATTTTCGCAATGATGAGGTTGGCCGATTGTATCATCACAGTTATAAGAAAACGGCTCGAATCGCAGATCATTCTAAGGAATTGCTTGATAAAAGAATCGGTTGTACCTTTGGAGGTAATTGGTCTTGTGCGTAGACATTTATCTGATTCCCATTTTCACCTATTTACCATGTAAACAAAGATATAAACACATATCTTTCTCCCACGTCTAAAGCTTTGAAAAATCTCCTCTCCTAAAATTTTTATAAGCGCCAAATGTACACGAGATACACTTAAGAGCATTGTTCTTTTAAACATTTTTATTGTTTCTTAATCTTAAATTATTTTCAAATATTTTTCGTGTAAATTTCTACAATCAAATAATAATCTTTTTTTCAATAATATCTTGTAAATCTTCAGATAAATTTTAACTACAAAATGGTGGATTTTGTGTTAAAAAGATTAAAACGCGTGTTTCAAATTTACTAAAATTACATACAGCTTTTTGTATCATAATTATCCCCAAATTATATCACACATTTTGGTTCTGCTCAGCGGCAAAATTCCAATCATCTTATTGGTGAGTTGTTCCTCGAGGCTGGTCGATGAATATTAAACCACACCCCTTACGGTTATTCTCGCTGCAATTTCGTTACGGATGGCTACACTGATTGATATATTTTTAACAAAAGTAGGCGGGGCGTAATAGCTAACAAATCTGATTGGATCGCTAAGCTTCGTCTCGCCAGAGCACAATGAATATGTAACCATAAGGCGCCGACAAAAAATGGATAAACTGAGTGAATTCGTATACATGAAACAAACGAGCAATCCTATCAGCATATCACCGTATTCTCTCTAACTGTTCGGATAAAAACATAAGATTAGCAAATACCAGCATTTTGTGTGTGGTATAACTGTGTGTGAAGTTGCATTTAAGCATGCAATCGGGAAACATTTGGAGTGTAAGTTTTGTTTACTACTGTGCTTGAAAACGTCGTGAAGATTTTTAACTCGATGCTTATTAAGATGCTCTGTGATACAATTTCTAAACACATGTGATCTTGTAAACGGATTGTTTGAGATAAGAGGACTTCATCTTTCGGACACATATAGTCTTATCTCTAAATATTTAATCAGATATGGTTTAAGCAAGTAGCAAAAAGGCTTAATTTAACATCAAGGATGTCTGCTTAATTCCACTCAAGATCATCTCATTTTCTTTTAAATTTAAAAAAAAGAATATTTGATCTTAATTTCTGTTGAGGACTTAAGTTTATCACAAGTATCTGATGATATCAGAAAAGTTTGAAAGATTATCTAGTATAATACATATCATATGAACTTTTTGATTAAAGAATATCACATTAATTGTATTTAATAATTATACTTTGGTCTATTTTCAGATTAAATAGAAAATTGTGTGAATTCTGATTATAGAAGAAAAATATTGGAATTTGTGGAATCAGAAAACAGAGCTGCCAAAAAGAAAAAAAAAACTGTTATAAAAATACAGTATCCTATCTTGGACTAGCACAAAGAAAAAAGCCAAGAAAAAAGGACTTGACTAGTTTCTTTTTGTGACTTTATTTTATTATAATGGAAGCTGAACAACAACATGCCTGGCTCAGGGCTGAGCCCCCAAGAAACGCTTACGAGTCCGTGGGGATGTTACCATCAGAAGATGTAGGGGACATGTTCCCCCCGCATTTTTTAGAATCCAATGCAGGAATGAACGGTTATTATAATCAAGCTGCCCGCGCCATGCATAACTACAGATCAAGCCATGGTATGTATTTAATTATACCCTAAATTAATATAATTTCTATTTATTAAATTGAATTAATTCAAAAATTCACAGAGTATTACTGTACCCTGTTTGTAAAAAAAAATTCTCATTCTTATTTCAAATTATATCTTTATTTGAATATTTATTTGAATATCTGTAAATATCAGCACAAAGAAAAATGTTGCATGGATAGGAAAAAATACACTTGTCATGCTTTTTAAAAATACTTACGGTACACGACAAATATATAACAATAATATTAGGTCATTGTGCTGCCAGATTTTTAGCGGATTGGGCTGGGACTCTAGTTTTAAATAACAGTGGAGAAATTTCACGTTAATAAGTCTCGGTTTATCGTCGTCCGAGTGAATAGAAATTAGCCACGCCGCTCTGCACAAATTCGACTTTACACAAACATTTATTTTTCTTGTCTAATGAAATAGATTTTGTGTCTTCACTTATACTAATACGAAATACTCTTAGTGACTCACTAAGTCGGAATAATTTAGCTTATTTTTTATTGGTAATAAGATTAAAATTTTCGAGCCCCTATCGATATGCATATAAACATGTAATGTACACCCCGTGAAAATTTTTTTCCCTGTACTCTATGAAAATAACACACGGTTCCAATTTTAGTGTTTTCATTTCTGCTTAATTAAGTAGATTATATGTCATCGATACAGCGCGCTGATTTCTATACCATGTGTCAGTCTTTAAGTACATCATTTTCTCATTTTCACCGTATATCCATCGGAAATAGCCAAACACTTATCCTCAACACAGAAGCGGTGTCCTGTATATATATTCAGGGTCTCCCTGTCTAGATTTGTAGTCTGACATTAAGCCGTAAGAGGACAGACAGATTTTAATTTTTTTTCCCCTCTCCCTAAAATCTTCGTTTTCACATGTACTTGTGTGGTTTTCACTTTTCAACCAACTTTTGAAATAAAAAGTGTTACTTTAAGGTATTCTCTAAATACAGGAGTCGGGCGTCACAGAGTCGAGAAAGGCAGTCGTAATATGAAATTTAAATCTATAATAACGACCACTTTGCATTATGTGTCTTTGTTACTGTTCTGACAAAATAATAGTTATATATGTCTATACTTAAAATTCCAACAATGTATAACAGTTATTTTTTTTCAAAGTATCCATTCACTTTTGTAATTTCTAAAACGTACAGATATAGAGCATAAAATTTGTGAATTAAATGTACATTTGTGAAAATAACAGGATTGTCTGAAGTTTGGCAAAAATTCAGAGCTTGGAAAAATATCCCCTTCTGAAGAAATCTAACATTCAGCATCTCGACGTGAGAAATAAAAAAACCCCGAGATAATCTTGATAAAGTTATCTCGTTTGATTATCAGTGAGTTAGGTTTTCAAAATAGAGATAAGAAATATACATTTATTTTCAACATTAATTTCAGCGAGGGGTGTATGCGCTTTATCAAACCGAAGAAAAATATTCCTGAAAAATGTTCGCTAATTAAAAAAACAGAAGAGAAAATCCTAGCAGGCTTGTTGAATTACTAATTTTATTGACCCGTCCTAATTGGAAATGACATGGGTGTTGAATACTTTTTAACCATCAAGCATCTTCGACACTCTAGAACAATTTTATTACCTCCCTAGTTTTGAGTTTCCCATGCTAAGTCATTTCAAGGAATATTAGAAGTGGCGTCTAGCAGGCCCCGAATTGTAAAAAAGTAGCCTTGAATAGAGTAATTGTTTCTCTAAGTAATCAAAACGAGAAAAACGTAATTCTAGACAAAATATTTACTTCACTTGTTTAAGAAACGTGAACTTCAAGTCCTCGAAATGATTTCTATTAAATGCCGATTTCCCACATTAACACAATATTTATTTGAAAATAAACCGTCAAAAGCAACAGGTCCTTTCTGCCTGCTCCAGATGTTTTCAATGTCAGGAGCCTTACATTTTCCAGACCGACTTCGGTATTATAGGATTGTAAACGAGGATGCAATAAGCAGGTGCTCCCCGCGGAGTTCTTGATGAGGAATAATCCGTGTCCCCCTCCTGTCATTGGGCTCCCTACTGGTCAATTAGTCGCACCCTGTCCAGCCTCTTTCCCAATCCCTCTTTTACAAAACGTGGAAATGTTAGACATGTAGCCACGGTTTCCTATTACATTCTTACAAACCAGACTGTTTCTGCAAGCAATTATGGGCTAGTTAATTTAATCGAAAGACAATTTGTTCTAATTTACAACATGGAATTTTTTTACAAGCAAACGAAGCTTAAAAGTACTTTTCAGCTAAAGAGAAATTGGTTTGATTTTAAACTACTTATTGTCAAAAATGTCAACGTCAGTCTGGTATGAGCCTACAGCTAGATCCTTTAGAGCAGATTTCTATTTGCTAGCAGAATTTACACTACAAATGACATGCAAAACGTTCATTTGCGTCATCGGTAAAGATATGAAGGCCCATTCACCGACTTTTTCTGTCAGATCGTAACTTAAGTCTTCAAAATTCGACAGTTGTCTGTCATTTTTAGTAAGTCTTTTTGTGTTTGGGTGAGGTAGGGGATATCTTTTGCATTCTTTTTACACTCGATAATCTCATTTTGCTATAAAGATTTATTTACCTTTTTATAAAAACAGTCAAGAAACTTTTTTTTTCATATACGTTTATTAAATAAATACAAGTAAAAACTGATGAAACTAATTTAGTATGACGTGCTCGATATCATGTCTTAAATTTAATTCGCATTTAGTAAACATTATGAAGGATGTCAAGCGGAAGTACCGTATTTACTGAAATTTGTACAACATAACGTTAAAATAAAATGAACTTGAACTTGTCACAGCTTTTAAACAGGAGATCTAATTTCATTGCAGTATAATTTATGGAAATCTAACATATTTCTGAATTCAATATTTTAAAAGAATTATAATTGCAATATGATGAATGATTCTTTACTATAAGGGCCTCAAAACCCAGAACTGAGTACAGACCAAAATCAAACTTTTGATTTTGAATATGGTGAGCCTTACATTGTATTTACTGTTAAATGCACAAATTCTACGTGTTGAAAACTGTGATAAACTCCGCTCTCTCAAAAAATAGAAAAACCGTGTCTATACACATATTACTATAGTAGTTATGTTGAGATTTTACTTATTATGAAAAAATATCTAGCCTCAAGATCATGACGCAGTCTTGGATTCAAGTCAACATTTTAGTCATTCCTTAAACTTTTTAATTTGTTTTACTCAAATAAAGAACACCATAGAACAAAAGAAATTTCCTTTTTGTTTTACTCTACAGACAAATGCAAATGAAAGTAACCAGATGTTTTACCGAAGAATTAACCTGTGGTAATATCCTATTATTTTACTTTGCAGGTCAGTGGAGTGAACACGTTGATTTACTCTACGGGCTGATGGAGGTACCCGATTGTTGGAATCCATAGACATATGGAAGTTACCATCCGTTTTACAGTAGTGGAGTTAACCAATGGTTTCACCCTGCAGGTCAGTCAGAGGAGTTTTAAAACAAGTTGATTTACATTACTAGCCAAGATCGATGGAGGTAACCAATTATTTGAATTCAAAGACTCATAGAAGTAACCAACTATTTTACAATAGTGGAAGTAACCAGTTGTTTTACTTTTCAATCAAGTGGAGATAACAAATTGTTGTGTTACTCTACAAACCTATTCAAGGTAACCAATAGTTTTACTCTAAAGACTGAGGGAGGTAATAAATAGTTTTACTCTACAGACCTATGAAGTTAACTAATTCTTTTATATTCTACAGACCTATGAAGGTGTCTTATTGTATGTTAGACATGTAGCCACGGTTTCCTATTACATTCTTACAAACCAGACTGTTTCTGCAAGCAATTATGGGCTAGTTAATTTAATCGAAAGACAATTTGTTCTAATTTACAACATGGAATTTTTTTACAAGCAAACGAAGCTTAAAAGTACTTTTCAGCCAAATTCTCAAATCAAGTTTCAGCGAACTGTACAATGTTCTGTTTCTCTCTCGACAACTTGAAATCTTAGATGCATAGAAAGGAGCGTGGGATTTTGAATTCGTAATCATCAGAAATCTGATCAAAAACTTTTATATCAAAATCATTCATCATGTCTCTTCTTATTTCTAAATACAGATTTTCCGCTCAATGTTCGGCGAAGTTCCTCTTTTTTATAATAAATATTTGTAAAACTTTAGAAATCTATAATCCAGACTAAGTTTTTGTTTTAATTATCACACACTTGCTTTTAAAGCTACCCTAAACACAATAGATATCGATTGTACTTAATTTTCCATAGCCAGCCCTGAGTCTGTGGTGCATAGACTCCCCAGGACTAAACCGCGCTACAAGAACAATTAATTACACACCAACGGAAATTTTCTGCAAGTCGTGGTGGTTCATATACATTGGGTGTAATTAATAATCATATACATTAAATAGGGAAAACGAGCGAAAATTGATATTCGGATAGCAATTACAGTTAGCGATTTCTCTAAATGTTCTCGTTTGTGTTTTTACTTCAGTTCCTGGTAGCAACTGCAGGCCATATTTCCCAACAGCACTTCACCCATTTGTCGCGGCAGAGAAGCCCATTCACGCCCATTCAGGATGGGCAGGCATGAGCCCATACAACAGCAAGCACCAGAGTCCCACGGCGCCCCTCTCCGTGCATCCCCCTACCTCTAGTTCATTTAATTTCCCTCCCACGCCTCCAAAAGATGGATCCACACCCGAGACTACAGCCTCAACAGAATACACCCCAGACAGCAAACCCCCGAAACCCTCAGAATCCTTGGAGAACGGAATCTCCCCCTTCATCCCCAGCACTCATTCGACACCTCACCCCATTCCCACGTATCCGTCATATAGTTCCGAGTATCCCAGCTTTCATCCTGCAGCAAGTGTATTTAAAGCATCAGCATTATCAAGACCCAGGACCAAGGCCAGGTCAAGTGCAGGTAATTAATTCTTTGTTTATTAATTAGAAATGTTGATTTGCCGTGAATGCTAACACTTGCAAAAATAAAATAAAATAATAAAATAGCGACAAAGGAGATTTTAGAGAGGTTTAATATCCTACTAGAATGCAGATACTTAGGAAATACTAAGGTGACGTCAGGCCAGTTTTCCGGATGTACATATTATTGTTAAATGTAAACATTTTAAGCAGATGAACGGAAAAATACGGTGCTAACTGTTTCTAAGTTGCCATATCTGTTTCCATGCTTGAAAAGCAAGATGTACATTAAAACAGGAAATATATCAATTAAGTTTTCGTTCCACGAAATCTGAAAAATTTTCCGAAAATGTAAAATGTTTTGGTCACATTGATAACCTTGATATGTCAAATAAAAAAATTTAAAGAAAAAATTTCCCGTGACTGCGCACCAGCCCCCATTGTTCTGTTGGGTCCATTTTGAGTGTTCTATTTTAATCGTCCCAGAACAATAAAACAAAAGCATTAAGATTTTTGCTATATCAAGATGTAGCTCTTGTACAGTAGTTGATAAGTTTTTACAACTTGTTTCTATTGAGACCTGATTGTAAGATTCAAGTCGGTCTCGCGTCATTCGGCCCTTATCTTCTTCATCTATCGTTTAACCTTTTCCGGCATGGTCAAGTGTTTCTAAAGCATGCAGTTTAATGATAATTTTCTCTCTTATAAATCACTTTTGATAAAACAATAAAATATATTTCATACAGTTCCTTTCTTTTCAATGCGCAAATTAATTTTGGTTGCTAAAAATAATTTTTGCAAAGAAAATAGAAACCCAGACCATATCCCAACCAAAAAAAATAAATATTTCAAAGAATTTTTGGTGAAATATAAAAATAAGAAAATGAAAAAAATATATGCTTCCTTTTAGAAGTAAAATTTCAATAAATGTTTAAATTTTGACTGACCTACTTAACATATCCGCAAATATCGGAAACAGGTCGGGAAATGAGAGCACTAAGGAACAGGGGTTCGCGGTTTTCTCTTCTGGCCATACGCCCTAAAACCTCTTAGTAAAAGTGGTCAGGATCACAAAAGATGGTTTTCCATAAATCCAACTCTAGTTCTATTTTTTTTTAATATAATTTTGAATTAGATATATAAATTTATAAATTTGTATGTTAAAATATTTCTCAATTTACTGAATAACTTAAGCTCCTCTCAGCGCGACATTAAATATAATTAAGTGAAATAGATATGGGTTAAATATCTCAAGATATTTTGCAACTTAACAAATTGTGTGTGTTTTCTTAATTTACTGCCTACATGTGTTTTGGAATAGCTACCGTGTGAAAACTTATTTGTTTCTGTGATTGCCTCCTCCTTTAAACACCATGCAAGCCCTCTCCTATCTAATTGGATAAATGTGGGGAATGATTAACAAATCGTGAAAAACTAGAATTAAGGAGGAACAACTAGGAAAGTAGCTTTCAGAGAGAGAGAGAGAGAGAGAGAGCCTTTTTGAGGGAAAATGCACTGTAATTCTTGCTTGAACTCGATAATCAATGGTTAGGAAGCCATCGTTAATAATAAATCGAGGACCCGTTCACTTTTATTTTTTTGAAATTTGACGCTTTTTGAAATCGTGAATCTGAGGAATAATTGATAGATTTTTATTATAATAAGCTTGAAGTCCGCAAGGAAGAGACCATTGAAAAGCATAATGTATGAGCGTAACTCGAGCTCTTTTGCTCAATAAATTTGAATAAACTTCTCGTAACAAGAAAAAAAAACTACAGTGAAATCTGCCTGTAAAAGCTAGAGTTAATATTTCTTTGATAAATATTGGATATAGACAATCATGTGCGAGAAGAATTTTTTTTTTAAACACAAAATAAAAATAAGCACGGTAAATGTGTTCTAAAATATTTTTCACATAAAAAGATTGTAGTGGATTGGGTGTAGATATTTCACGTTTTAATTACGACCTTGCACTGGGATATAAGTGTTTTTGTTTTAGTTTGAAAATTTTGATTTTCACTTTTTTTGGGGGTGTGGTGAAGGGGATTCTAGAAGTTAAAAAATAGAAAGAAAGAAATTTAGAAACCAAATAAAAATTGGAAATCTGAAAATTTTAGGATGGGGAGGGAGACATGAGGAGCTGTTATCCCTGACATACCCCGGAAGTGCAAGGCAAAATACGCAAGGTTAGAAAACTAGCTTCTTATAAAATTCTCATAAAAGAAAAAAATATTTACACAAGAAAAAAGGGTCTTTTTACATCTTTTTTTTTAACTTTTAATATTATACTAATCCACCCCGGGATTTTGGAAACATCAATTAACGCAGCAAGACAGCGATTTACACAACGGTAGAACTAGAAAAATTCCAACTGGTATGTAAGCTCCACTAAAAAGAGAGGTCGCGTCGCGGATTTACGGCCATTATACCATGGGGCCAGAGAATGGCGGTTACACAACGCACACTGGGCCTAGCACTAATCTTATTTATTCCGATATGTAAATAAAAAATACCATAATTAGGGACGATTTGGGGATTACGAGAAACATTGTTTTTTGGGATTAAGGAACGAAAAATGTAATTATAATCTTATAAATCATCCGAGGGGTTACGACAGAATGACCAGGGGAGGGGCGGGCATCGTCTCCACCCCCCGGGGAGTATATAGACCCTCAACGGAATTATGAACTAAAAAAAAAGAATACGTGTTCAGCATATGTCATAAGGGGTCGCAAACAACGACATATAGATTATAAAGCTGTTAATGATACTCTACGAAAAAAAGCTTGTTTCAAAAATAATAATAATAGGCTAGAAGTCAAGTGCTCTAGGCGACACGTTTCTGCTTTTCTAACGAAAATTTTTGTCTAACCCTCCGAGGCATACCTTTCTTCCGCTGAAGTCGTCTGAAATGCTTGGTCTAGAAGTGTAATTGGAGCGTTAGAGCTACTTATATAGAAAATCAAATTAATACATTAATTCGCCACTTAATGCATATATATGTTTTTTCTTCAATCTCATATATAGGCATTTCAAAAAATAACCCGACCCAAACCGTGACCATTAGTTGTAAAATTAGAAAATTATTATATGAAATAAATATTTAATTGAAATTGTCGTTTGTGTTTTGCTATTTAAGAGTGGAGTTTTCCTGTTTAACTATAATTTTATTTTTGTTTTGTAGAGGGCAGAGAATGCGTGAATTGTGGGGCCACGTCCACCCCCCTATGGCGGAGGGACGGGACCGGTCATTATTTGTGCAATGCCTGTGGACTGTACCACAAGATGAACGGACAAAACAGACCCCTGATCAAACCCAAGCGGCGACTGGTAAGTTTTTCTTTACTCTCTTCATGCTGATAATCATGCAAGAAATTGCATAAATTCTGTACTTTTAAACTAACAATACGCAATCCGGTAAACTCTCTTTCTAGAATAATTTATGCTTATCGGATGCGCATCGCGGATTATCGATGTGGAGAATCTGTACACGCTTTTGATATAACCTTTTAATCGCTTCTACGAAGAGCTGGCTTATCGAGGCTGATCTCTGATAGAAATGATAGTGGAAATCCCTTATATTCATAGGAGAATGTATATATCACTTTGGTAGAAGCATTAGGAACCGCCTGACGCGATAATCTGTATTGATAGTTCCAGACAAACGAGTCATTCAGACCATGTTGCTTTTCCTTCCTTTTCTTTTTATATAATCAGAATCGCTCCCGTGGATTTACTTCACTAAAGACTCCCATTTATAACGGAAAGAACATGGCAAATTAAAGATACCCAAAAAACATATTTTACCATTTAAATGTTCCTCTGTTTCTAAAAAGAAAAAAAAATATTGAAATGATTCATTTCCAAAACTGATCGGAAAAAAATCAAAACCCATTTTAAAATAGAGCAACTGTCATGGTTGAGAATTTTTAATAATATTAATTGACTGTAATTTTGTCGAGGAGCAAGAATTTGTCAAATAAAAAGGCATTTAAAAGCTGTCGAGCGGAGTGATTTATACCCGACTTTGTGACAAGCCTCATAGGAGGGTATGGATATCACCATACCGTATTGTACCAGGGAAAAGCTGAAGCCATATATTTACAGAAAAATTTCAATAAGAAAAAGTTTATTCATGGTGTTTTTTAAAATATCGTAAAAAGCCAGGTTTCTTTTCATCACGCTTGGGTAACTGTTGTAAAATTTTATGTCTTCTAAGTTTTAAATTAATTTAGAAAAATATATCAAATTATTTTTTACGAAGGAAGAATCGTATACAGCGTACATATACATTTATCTTTTATTTCTTACTAAGCATAGAAAAGAATTTCAGCTTAAAAATAATTAAAAGTATCCAAAGATAAGTTTTTCAACACACATACCGTTCTGAACATTTTGAAACAATTTTCGGAACAGCGGGGCACACTCGGTGTTTGAATATAGATTTTAGCAGGTTGTCAAAAAAGAACGAATGCAGTGTTTTCTTCACGATGGCACACATATTTCATCATCTCTTGTAGAAATAATACTCCTGAAGAATGTTATTTCTAAGAGAACGACTAGAACGTTTTAGGGGGTGATAGCACCCTACAATGTCAGAGAAATTAATCTTACGTGGCAACATGATTTATCATAAATAACATTAACACTTTTTACACAGATGCATTGCATCTCCTACGATATAGAACTTAACATTAAATGCAGCCTGATGCAAAAAAGAGAACGATTAAATAAATATTGAGGGAAAAATACCACCGTAAAAACCCGCACCTGCCGACTTGTCAAAATATATATTACTCAAGATCATTTATATTTGGATCTTAATAGTACAAAATCTTGTCATAAAGATTGAATTTTTTATTGCATTTAATTAAAATTTTGTACATGCAAGAGTGAGGTTGAAGATAGGAAATATGAAATCTTTTATATTTGTGAAAAAATTTGGAACGATTATAAGAGACACTGTTAGTAATATTCCTTGTGCAAAATTATTCAGTGTGTCAACACTTTAGACAGTTATACCTCCTTAAATTTTTATCTGAATGTTATAAATATTAAATGAAAAATAAACATAAAAAAGCATATTGTGAAAAAATTTGGAACGATTATAAGAGACACTGTTAGTAATATTCCTTGTGCAAAATTATTCAGTGTGTCAACACTTTAGACAGTTATACCTCCTTAAATTTTTATCTGAATGTTATAAATATTAAATGAAAAATAAACATAAAAAAGCATCATAGTAGAGAGTGCAAAAAAAAATTTTCAATGCATCCACAAAAAATATTTAAAACCGGAAAAAAATTATATGGGGAATATCTTAAACAAATAATTATCTTTTTCAATAGCATGAAGCTATGAATTAAAATATTAGGAATGTACCCAGAGTTAATTTTAACGTTAAAAAAATTCCACAAATTTTAATTTTTGAAATTTTTTGATATACAGAAGTACAAATTAAAAGAAGTTTTACAAGATAAAAAAAAAATGCCGTTGACAGTTAAGAACGCGTTAGGGAGATATCGCTAAACGATTAACGGAATTCACGGGCGATATGAGATGGTAGGGGCGATTCTGTGGGAAATTTCTACAGTATGTTGAAAATATCTACAACAATCATCAATAAAATTTACGTTTGGTTTAGACTGCGTAGATCGTTAAAAGAGACAAAGTCCCATTTAAAACAAAGAAGAATGATTTTGAAAAATCTCAAAATGTCCAAACGTCACGAAAGAGTTCAATGGAATAGTATTGTTTTGTATGGTCCCAGTAGCCGTCTGTGAGGGCCTTATTGGTTTGGGCTGACTAATTACACACAGGGCCCCTGTAAGAACAATGGCTCGGAATCCTAGCCCTATTTTAGTGGATGCCACTTGATAGAAGAGAGGCAATGCTGCTATTTTATACACATTTATAATTGTATTTAATTCTGACAAAGGTGTTTGATGGCCCGATAAGATTTCAATAGGTTCTTAGTTATTGCTCTGATTTACTTAAGAACAAAAGAACCAATCAGATAAATTCCGTATTTTCGTGTACTGTTGAATTATCTCTTTATCTCTGTTTAAATTCCGATTTCGATGAAAAACATTAGATAGCGGGTTTTATGATTCGCCGGGTATCATTTAGTTGCAGAAAAACATACACATTTTGAAACAATACTTTTCACGTGCCGTGACGTCACATTATCAGGAAATCGGCGCGGATCATTAGATTGTGTCATCGAATATTGCTAATCAGATTTCTGCAAAAAAGGTATCCGTGGCCCCTCTCATGCTATCGGTGTCTAATGAATGTGATCGGCTAATTGATGAATTTAGATAAAATTGATATCATTTTTCGGATATTGCTCCTTAATAGAAGTCAAAAACAAAACAAGCACCCATCCGTCTAACTGTAATTAAACAAGCGACGGCCTCTTTGGAGGTTTTGTAAAGTAGCAAATTAAAGACAGAAACAAAAGATATCTAATTATCGCCCTTGAGAATCTTTCCCGTGGATCTACCATGGTATATTGATGAAAAGGTTTTAAGCCAGATAGGGAACTTGTCGACGTTTTTATAATTTTATCGTCATAAGAAAAAAATCAGATATACTTAATAAGTTGAAGGTAAATACTGTATACATGTACCATGATAATAAGTCGTTGAATACCGCCTTGTGTGGTTTTATACAATTAATTTAACAATTTTACAAAGCTTTAAAAAATAAATTACTAGTCTTGGTTGTTTTCTAAACACAGTTTTCTATACGCTAGGCTTACGGTATAAATACCATATGTCAAAGGAAAATGATCCTGTTATGTGCGAAACAGGAGCTTACATTTTCAAGTTCAATTATTGAAGCAGTAAATAATATGCAAAGCCATGCTAGAACAAGTGTTCTCAGTATTGCAATAACCCTATCATAATTACAAATACTTTAATGTAATTTATATAATCAATTATACGGTAAGTGCTCTGAAATATTTTATGGAGGAGGTGTCTAGTTCTGAATTACTTAATTTATACCCATATTTATAAAAATTGATAGAAATTTGAGGTAAATCCCTTTTTCGAAAAGAGGAAACTTGTACATGCAAGGCCATGCAGAGGTCAAACGCCCTACATTTTGCATTCTACCTTTCGGTGGGAATTTGTCATTCGAATGAAATGAATAGTGTTTCCTCTATAGAGGCTTACGAAAACCTTCCTATTTGAAACAAAGGCATGCTTGTCACCTTAGCCTCTTTACTGCTGGCCCTACCCCACTAAGCACCGGATCAAGTTTCTGCACGCTAGTTAAGTATTTAGAACCCAATCAGGCACCAAAATTCTACATCTGAACTACAACCTAATTACACATTGAATTTCGCTCGAAAATGAACACAATAGTATCTTTTTGTGCGATGCGGTGGAAAGCACCCAGGAGGTGGAATAAATAAGAATAAAATATTATTAATTTGAGACAATTTTCCTATCAAGTCCCCGCTCGGAGGGCTGTGTTTTTATATTTTGGT
The DNA here is from genome assembly GCA_003671525.1 of Saccostrea glomerata. NCBI lineage: Eukaryota > Metazoa > Mollusca > Bivalvia > Ostreida > Ostreidae > Saccostrea > Saccostrea glomerata. The sequence continues at coordinate 611,399 of PRKT01000173.1, read as the reverse complement.
TCTCTATTGCGTCTCAGTGTTTTTGCTGTCAGTCAGTAATTCAAGTCCTTCCATTTCGTTTCATTCTGTGAATAAATCGATGCCGTCGATTTTCGTGAATCATCCTTGTATGTAAACAAGGGAAGATAAATTGTTTTTATTGTTAATCAGTTATAATAAACTGTTGATAGATAATCACCACGCCGAATTTTCTGTAAAAGCAAACTGATACGAGTGAAAGCATGATAAGATCTACCAAAACTCGTAGGCGCAAGCGATTATTTTCTCGTTACTACTTAACTCTTTCTGATGTTCTCCTCTGCTTCTTTCAAAAGTTTCACGACCAATTGTAGAAAATATTCATCAACATCTTCATGTTTTTATAGTAAAACTTGAAAATAACGGATTTGTACCCGGATTACTTTTATTATAACTTTTTTATCTTCTTTCAGTCTGCTGCCAGAAGAGCGGGCACAAGCTGCGCAAACTGCGGCACAAACACCACAACTCTGTGGCGAAGAAACGGAAATGGCGACCCCGTCTGTAACGCTTGTGGTCTCTACTATAAACTCCATAATGTAAGTCTATATTTTATTATGAAGGTATATTATTAATTATTTATTAGTATAATAATTTTGAGAACGGCCTACACTTCCATTTTGTGGTTGGTTATATCGGGTGTGGAGCAAACTTCTAACTATGTAATTCAAAGAATGCATTTCAAGGCGAAAAAATACATTCCAAAAACAAAGGACCTGCGAAAACATTTGTTTAAATGGTATACAAGAATTTACGAACTTTTAAAAAGACAATAAGATTTTTTTCATGTGTGTTGCCGTAAGGGTTTTCTGCCTTTGGGATGCGATGGATATCTCGAAACCTGATGTAAACAAAATCTAGTTTCATTTACTGTAGTCGTAAATGGGTGTCGTAAATTTTCGGGACCCGGGGTAGAGAGTTGAAAAGACAGACACGTATTTGATGTTTTAATACATTTTTGACATGAAACATACCCGAACCTGTTGAACATGTGTTTAACAAATCCGGACACCCTCGGGATATATTCAAAACATTATCAAAACCTAATCTGTACATGACATTCTTGTCAGCATATGGAATATATCAATTTTTAAACAAATTAATGAAATTAAACTCAACCTCGTGAGGGTAATAAAAATTCTTTTCATTGATTTTTGACGTGAAAGCAAAGGAAACCGACAATAAATTTATATTGAATTAATTTCACGATATCCTCATTTTTTGGCCCAGAGATTCCAAGTCATATTTCATGGATGGACATAAATTTGTTAATAAACAATCACTAAATCATAAAAAAGCACACCTTTGGCTAATTAGCATCCCCTTTTAAAATTAAAGTCTGGATGATTCTAATAAAATATCCGAATATATCTAGTCACAAGGGGAACACTGTCTGTTAGTAAAGCACCGACTCGGGTTACAACAACGACAGAAAAACGTCCGTTTTCTCACCATCAATGACAATAGGGTGTTTCGTTTTAAGTAAAAAACAAGTCCACAAGCACACATATATAAATGTCAGCTCGGAGGAGTGCGTTCTACGAGTCGGACCCCTGCATTCTGAATTGACCCGCAGGTGGATAGATTTACCCATAACAGTTCCTCCAAGTCACCGCTTTTCTGTCATGTTGCTTCTTGGCTTTCGGTTTTATTTCACACCGATAGTTATCGATGAATAGACTTGTGAAATTTGAATCTTCAAATGTCCCATTTTAGCGTCGCGACTGCCCGTGACTTATAAATATATCCCTATTAGGAATATGGTTTTTTCGTGACAAACGAGTTTCTTTCTGCAAATGGGACGTTCACACGCATCAATTTCACCTTTGCTGTCTTGTTTCTTTATTCTAAATCGCTAATCGCGCATGCGTAGGACTAGCTTATTTGTCTGGAAAATGTCGTTATGAATCGTCCGTAAAACTCCAGAAAGCTTCGGATACTCTTCGTGCCAGTTCATTGAACTTGTTAGTCTATAAATAGCACACAAAACGCCACATACAGTATATGTAACCGGCAAAAATCTTAGCACGTCTTGTTCAGCCCTTTCCAGTGCACGTGTCATTTCTTATGTTTTTATCTCTTCAATTTTCATTGTTCTGTAACAAACATTAAGTTGACTACGGAATAAAAATATTCAAGACAGATGGTAGAAAATGACTATGCCATGGCTCCGATCATATTTGAACCTGCAGAAAGGTTAAGTCCGGAAGGGAATCCGCCTGCAGTTGTTGTCGAGAGATTTAGACCGGAAGCAAGTCCCGAATTGTAGTTACTGGATATACCGGAGAATGATGATGACATAGATGATGGGAAGTTATTGTAAGCGCTGGAGAATCCCGAATGGCCAAGGCCCGAGGATCCCTGCATGTGCGATGATCCATGGGCAAAGTAGCCTCCGCCAATAGAAGATCCGCCTCCCATGTAGGTCGGCATCGGTGCGTGCATGGCGTTAAGATTTGCTGGAAAGCCTCCGAAGGTTTTGTCCAAGCTTGGTTTCAGTAAATCGGACATTATCATTCCTTTCTTGTTCTTTTTGCTTTTAGTTGACATTTTCCTATTACGGGTTTGAATTCCGTCTTTTTTCATTGTAAGAGGGCGATTGACCTAAAAATAAAATATAGGAAAACATTATTACGTGTGGGTTTTTGACAAAAGTCGAAAATTGCAACAAACAATTAACGTTATGTGGCATGGTTTGTGTTCTGTGCCAGAGCCAATTGTTAGTCAGTCTGTTTCTGTGAATTATAGGCCTGACATTTTGACAGTTTCTTTTACAAGCTTTGGTACGAGACACGGCTTACACTCCCGAGCAATCAACAGAAAAAGGCAAGGAAAAAAAATTACTCTTCCCCCAACTCCTACCAACTTCTCGAGTTCCTAATCATCTTTGTCACTTTTGTAACTCTGCACACCGAAGAGTGCTTGTCACTCGGAAACTCTCTTCTTTTCTAGTCGAGAGCGGTAATAACGCCCTTTGATTAGATGCGTAAAAACCACAACACGGCATCACGAAATTTCCGCAGTTATGTGGTACTTTTAAATCTTTAAATTTCAACTATGCTTTTTTTAATAAACGCATCATTTATTAATATTTTTGCATTTAAAATCATATCTTTTAAGTTTCCCTCTGTACCAAGGCATTAAATTGTTATTATTTATGATCAGTACCAATTGCCGTACATTAGAAAATAAAAAAAAAACAACTTTTCTATTACTTTACCGAGCCATAAAATGAAGGCATATCTAAATAGTTTTCTTTTGACTGACTTATTGATTGTTCTATCACTGTGCACCTGTTTAAGACCGGTCTAATTTTTTCTTACCATTTTTAAAAACACTGTTTCAAATCATAAGTCATACACCAATGATTTTTTGAAATTTTGTTTTGTCGTGATGGGGAAATGTGATGTAATGTTCATAAAAGTACAATTCGATTTTCTTGATAACATCCAACAACAAGATCACCCTTATCTCTCATTGAAAACACAACACACAACAAATCACGGCTTTGTACGGTTAAAGAAATTTAAAAGTTAGATGGATCCGAGATAAAAACGGCCCACCGGCCAAGGTTCTTGGATTAGAGTAGAAAATTATGTAGACTGAAAGAAGGCAAATGGCGACAAACGATTTGACACAGAATTACACGCTTTGACTCTGTGGCAGTTGGCTTCTGAATAAAACGCGCCCCCTTTTGCTCGCTTCACGTGGCGTCGAAAGACAAAAGACGAGAATCGAAATCTCAAACTCTGTTTTCAAATTGTCAAGATCAATTTTAAATTTGACGAGGAATTCTGATCATTTTGTTCAACTCATCAACATTTCTGGTATTCTCCACATGCATCAATACAGAGCTGTCTCTTTGGAAGTTCATTAAATCAATGGCTTTTTCTTCTTTTGCCCTGAAACACCAATTGAGAAATTTGTTCATTTCTTGTCACTACAGATTAAGTAATTTTCCATGATTGAAAACCTCTCCAAAATCAGCAATCTCATTTAATAATATTGTTTTAGCCTACAGATAAGTATTATAAAATTCTTAGACTAAATCATTTTGCTCAAACAATTTAAGGTCTATTTGATGTTTTCAATTTCAATTATACATATAGTTTCAGCCTCCCCACGGTGCTGCCTAATCCCACGAAACCAATACATTTCTTTGGATCTATGACATTTTTACTCTCTGTGTTGTCTTCAGGGCTTGATTGACTGCTAAGCGATGTATCACTTAATCGTAATTAAACGGCTCATCTTCATCAACTGCTTAGCTGTCGTTCATCCGCCATCAAAATAAATCCCGCTAACGGTTGTCTATCCGAGTTACTGCGGTTTCCATTTAGAGTTATATCTAAATGTTCCGATAAACTTGGTGAAAATTAACAAAAATATTCAAAGGAATCTTAATATTGATTAACAAGAGATTTTTATAAGGGATTATACATTTTATTACGTACAAGAATACCAGATGCTTATTTTGAAAGATACGCTGATGTTCTTTTGTACCACTGTGGTTGTTCACTTTGACATAAACACATTTGTTACAAGTAGAATTATCCCACCACGGGGTCCAGTCTCCATACAATGGCGACTGCCAACAGCATTAGCTTATTTTCAAGAGAGGCCACACGTTTTTGTGTCCACTAGAATTAGGTGATGAGCGACAAAGCTAATTATCGAGAGGGAACTCTCTCAGCATAGACGTGCTCTCACGAGCAACCCCGAACAACCTCGGAACAAGCTCCGAAACACCAGACCGCGTAACTCCTATTGAAATATCCTTCCGCGTGAGTGCACCTGGGTTTACACGGCGATTAGTGACTTGGTAGGGCTAATAACTATGGACAATGGCTGAAGGCCTTGCGACAAATGCGGCTGACAGAGGCTATTACACCTTGTCAATGGGATACGTATCCAAAAGTTGCAGAAGCATGGTCTTCTAGTCGTCACATGGGTTTGCAGACGAGAAATTGTGGCACCTCAGGATGTCACAAAATTCTAATGAGGATTTTGTCCTCTGCAATTACTACCTCTCCTAGATAGTTATGTAGACTGTAAAACGATGGGGATGGGGTTATGGGAAAATTGAATAACAGAGTTTACGGAGAAGCAACCATTCATGAAAATTTTTACTTCCACATTTTGCAAAAATGAAATTGATCCGTGGCCAAGAGTTGTCAATATAGTGTGAATTAGTTCAGTTCGATTAGATATCATTTACACGTAATTATTCATTCAGATGACATTTCTATGGGAAACAATGAGTGTGGTTTAAATTTAGTTGTTGTAGAACAGGAGCTATGTTTTTGGAATTGTTTTCCTTGCCTTTTTCTGTTGATTGCTCGGGAGTGTAAGCCGTGTCTCGTACCAAAGCTTGTAAAAGAAACTGTCAAAATGTCAGGCCTATAATTCACAGAAACAGACTGACTAACAATTGGCTCTGGCACAGAACACAAACCATGCCACATAACGTTAATTGTTTGTTGCAATTTTCGACTTTTGTCAAAAACCCACACGTAATAATGTTTTCCTATATTATATTTTTAGGTCAATCGCCCTCTTACAATGAAAAAAGACGGAATTCAAACCCGTAATAGGAAAATGTCAACTAAAAGCAAAAAGAACAAGAAAGGAATGATAATGTCCGATTTACTGAAACCAAGCTTGGACAAAACCTTCGGAGGCTTTCCAGCAAATCTTAACGCCATGCACGCACCGATGCCGACCTACATGGGAGGCGGATCTTCTATTGGCGGAGGCTACTTTGCCCATGGATCATCGCACATGCAGGGATCCTCGGGCCTTGGCCATTCGGGATTCTCCAGCGCTTACAATAACTTCCCATCATCTATGTCATCATCATTCTCCGGTATATCCAGTAACTACAATTCGGGACTTGCTTCCGGTCTAAATCTCTCGACAACAACTGCAGGCGGATTCCCTTCCGGACTTAACCTTTCTGCAGGTTCAAATATGATCGGAGCCATGGCATAGTCATTTTCTACCATCTGTCTTGAATATTTTTATTCCGTAGTCAACTTAATGTTTGTTACAGAACAATGAAAATTGAAGAGATAAAAACATAAGAAATGACACGTGCACTGGAAAGGGCTGAACAAGACGTGCTAAGATTTTTGCCGGTTACATATACTGTATGTGGCGTTTTGTGTGCTATTTATAGACTAACAAGTTCAATGAACTGGCACGAAGAGTATCCGAAGCTTTCTGGAGTTTTACGGACGATTCATAACGACATTTTCCAGACAAATAAGCTAGTCCTACGCATGCGCGATTAGCGATTTAGAATAAAGAAACAAGACAGCAAAGGTGAAATTGATGCGTGTGAACGTCCCATTTGCAGAAAGAAACTCGTTTGTCACGAAAAAACCATATTCCTAATAGGGATATATTTATAAGTCACGGGCAGTCGCGACGCTAAAATGGGACATTTGAAGATTCAAATTTCACAAGTCTATTCATCGATAACTATCGGTGTGAAATAAAACCGAAAGCCAAGAAGCAACATGACAGAAAAGCGGTGACTTGGAGGAACTGTTATGGGTAAATCTATCCACCTGCGGGTCAATTCAGAATGCAGGGGTCCGACTCGTAGAACGCACTCCTCCGAGCTGACATTTATATATGTGTGCTTGTGGACTTGTTTTTTACTTAAAACGAAACACCCTATTGTCATTGATGGTGAGAAAACGGACGTTTTTCTGTCGTTGTTGTAACCCGAGTCGGTGCTTTACTAACAGACAGTGTTCCCCTTGTGACTAGATATATTCGGATATTTTATTAGAATCATCCAGACTTTAATTTAAAAAGGGGATGCTAATTAGCCAAAGGTGTGCTTTTTTATGATTTAGTGATTGTTTATTAACAAATTTATGTCCATCCATGAAATATGACTTGGAATCTCAATTTTGATTTTCATGAAACGCAGCATACTTTTTCTTGTTGTTTGCTCAATATGATTTATAATATTTTATTCGACTTCAACATCTTCTGTTTTCATTGAAGATAAAAGCATGAAAGTTCAGATGTAAATACTTAATTTATTTGCTCTTCAGTTTATGAAGTATTTTAATTACTCTGTCTTTTATCCATGACATAGAAATGTTGCGTTTCTAGTCCTAAGTGTACAAAGAAAAAATTATTGTGTGAGTACAATTAATCAAAAATGAGAGTGATTTTTTGCAAAACGCAAAAATCCCTCTGTATGAGTTATTTAAATCCCGAGTGCTAGAATAGGAAAAGAGAAGAGTTGTAAATAATTTTTAAAAATATGATAGATATTATCATCTGATGAAAGAGGTTGCTTGAGTTGCTATTGAATTTAGCATCTTTGAGAGTTTCTTATGACGTCTGTAAATGTTTTGTAATTAATGAAAAAGTTTATTTTGTATCTTCTTGATCTTGATTTTGCTGCGATGCAGCGTTTAACGGATCTACATGAAATCCAAATCATTATGTAGAAAAAAAATATAACTTAGTCGAATGTGAGTTGCATGTCATGTGACTTATGATGTCAGCATGGCGCGCAATTTGAAACACATTCCACATTTTCAGAAATGTGTGTTGAGATTCATCTAATATGTATGAATATTTTTTTGACTTAGGATGGGTATGCTGTGTAAAACGACGTTGTATACATTTAAATACAAAAACAAGAATTCAATAAAATGTTGAAATCCAAAATAAAACTGTATTACCTTATTATTAAAACAAATACTATAGCTGCATGGAAAAGGAGGAAAATGCTTTGATTGTCAAGCACATTGGAATTTTCGTTGGTCTATTACAGTGGCATAATGACTCTAAATTTCAAGATGTAAAGTGCATGTACAATAGACATGTACATTTAGATTTGAATGCACAGTAGACATGTACACTGAACATTTAGATTTGAATTCAGTGTTTATTTATCAACAAGAACGCATCATTTATTAAACTTTCATTTGATTAATGTTTTAATTTACTTCTTAGCTAACCCCTAAAATTGAAGAAAAGGTGAAGGGGTCTGATATGAAGGATCATTTTCAATGATATACACGAATTACAAGTTTCATAAAAATGTTAAATTTTGATATCGTACATGTATAAAGTATTTCTCTTTTTTTTTTTTCAAGTCATATTTATTAATATTTGAATTTAATATATTTTATTATGTAACAATTACAGGCAAAGCCTATATAAGCCCTCTCCATAACTGATATGAATTTATACTGTTCTTAAAATTATAAATAAAAATTCCTAAATATGTAGTTTCTATCAAAATGTTGTGTAGGTAAATGGTGAGGCAAAATATAGATTTTATTTAATGAGGCTAAATACATTTCTAATGTCATAAAATATTAAAATTCAATACAGGTTTTACGATTTCGGGAACATATTTGTGAATATTTCCATAACAAAAAAGGACATGCGTATTTTCGATCAATACGTGAACATATGTTTATTTAAAATGACACTATATTCCTGATAAGATTTTAGGTACAACATTTCCTTAATCAATACTTATCATTCACCTTGAATTTTTATGTAGAATTTGAAAATACGTTTTTTCTTAATTGCTGAAATATGAATTTCAAAAACAAACTCTATAAAAAAAAAATCCATTTTTAGTCATATAGTTCATTGGAAAAATATTTACATTTGAAAAATTCTTGACGTGTGACCTATACCAGACCCTGGGATAATGAAATAGACTAGATCGTCTATAATGATTATCATTTGTGAACTGAAAACTTTGCAAATATAACAGTTGATGCATAGGTTAAAAAGCGTTTAATTTTGGACTGCTTGATTTCTGAATGATTTTAGCGCAAATCAACTTAGAGATGTTTCATAAACACAAAGCAAGGCACCGCGGGCATAATATTGAAATGGGCTCACTTTTGATCTCAGTCTTTCTTTTACAAAAGAAATAATGTAGTGGAAAAGTGAGACTGATATTGTTTAAAGCAAATAATTAGTGAGCCATAGTTAAAATTTAGATATTTTACATATCCAGTTTTTATTTCATTTTGAAAAAGCAGTCACGCTTTTTAGAGCCATGTCACATATATAAATAGTTTAGGTCTTTATCCTTATTAAAATTAAATGAAAAAGAAACCGTTACAGGAAGTCACGTGACAGCTATTCTTAACGCATTCATACGTCATGAAACAATCAAAATGGCGACAATAATCTTAATATGTATAACTTGATAATGGCCTTCTTTGTTTTCTCCGAAGCCAGGATGCTCCTTAAAGTAAATCTCGAGACACACCGAAGAGGGGTCATTGGCCTTCCCGACAAGCAGTTCAGGGGTATGTCCCCATCTTCCGGTGACGACATGAATAAGGTATAAATCTGCAGGAAATGAATTATCTGTGCTTTCAATTTTATTTGTATTTATTAATGATAAAGTATTACTGACATAAAGCCGAGATTTGTCCATTTTGGTTTTCATCATCGAGAAACAGAGAGCTCGAACTTTCATTACACTTTAGATAAATACATATATATTTTTGAAACAGGGACCTATACACATTGAGTTTCAATTTCGAACTATATGGTTTTAGAAGAAAGATGGAACTTGAACATGTTGAACTTTCGCAATAAAATTTAGAAACAGGGGTTGTCATACAGAGTAGCAATTTCGAACTATATTGTAATTTTTTTTATTAACAAGTGATGCAGAAGAAACTTCACCTGTCAAAATCTGTTCAATCAAATGTAGCGATCTACCGAGGCTTTGATGCAGATTTTCAGCTGTTGCCTTGTCTTAGGGTTAGTTTTCTTGGTATCTCTGTGGCCTTTATATGGTCCGTGGAGTTAAAACAACATCTTTAGCTTTAATCTTACAAATCAAGCGCCGTTTGAGACTTTAGTCTCCACCATTTTATGGACTTTTGATAGTCATAGAAGGATTATGCAAAGCATATAAATCAGGCTTATCGAAACGATTCAAGAATTTAAGAGGCGGGTGAAAGTGAAACTATTCTCATACATGTGTATAGATAACCGTATATATTTGCTTCTTTACAAATGGACTTTTTCTTCTGGGGAAAAGATAAGAAAATACACATCTAATTATCGTATCTTGTTTGGATTGTGTTGCATTAGAGAAAACAAGACTTCTAAAAATTGGCGTAAAATTACGGAACTATAAAAAGAAATGGGGCTTTGTTACAATCCACTGGCGGTTTCCAAGCGCCGGGATGTCTGCAACCGGCAAATGGACGAAGCACCGTAATTGTTCCTGATGCTAATTTGGAATTTTATGATGGACAAAATAAAAAAAAAAGATCTCCTCGTCAGTCAGTAATGCAACTTTATTAAAATGGTACAATCTGATACGGTCGTCCGTTTTGATGTCTATGCAATGTTTATCACTTGCAGTAATAACATTTATTTGCTTATGGTTTTGAAGACGGATAAATGATTGCCTGTTGATGAAAATTATAAATGGCTTTTTTCTTCATTTTCTCTGCTTTAGCTAATGCTTGATTATGCAATATTGCAGTGTAAGGTACTGTAACATCGCTTTAGGTATCCTTTATTTGAAAGTAGTCTGCACAAAACTTTTCATTCATTTATTATATACCATTATTAATTTTTTTTTTCAAACACGATTTTCAATTTAATCTAAGGTATATCAGTTAATCCTCTTATGAAGTTTGTTAGACATTATTATTTTGGAATGTAACAGGTGCAGATCTCCGTTGTTTTTGGTATGAAGAAAATCTCTACCCCTACTAAAGCACGCGTCAATTACGAATAAACTCAAGATTTATGTATACCATCAAAAGCCTTCCGATGGTATTTGCATTTCAAACAAAAGATTTCGAGCTTTGATAAAATGGAAAGATTTTGACGTGACGTCTCGTAGATGATGCTTTTAAAATCTTATCATATTTTTGCCCAATCACGAATGTTTCACTTTCTTTCACTGCCCGAAAAGCATAACGTTTGATAACTCTGTCACTGAACCATATCCGTATAAAGTGTATCTATGCATATTCATGATGTCATATAACCCTCTCTCGCATATCAAAATCTGTTTATCTATTTCAGATCATCGATCTCTATGTATTGTTCATATCATAAACAAGTATGTATTGTTCTGAAAAGATTTATTTTTTTATAAAGAAAATGTTACATCCCTAGATTTAGATTTCTTACGAAGAACGTTGCATTATTTTTATTGGTTGAAGTTCTTCGGTTGGAGAATCGTAAATGTAGAGCTTCTTATTTGCTCTTTGTATCGTAAGTAATTTGTGCCTTAAGGAGTCTCTCTTTAGAGTAACGACTGTCCCGCACGGAATATGGTTAAGCAATTGACATCTTGCTCTTTTGAATGTTTTGACAGAAGCAATTTACTGCAAATGAATTAAATATGTCTAGTGCATGAAACGAAGGGTAAAATTTCTCGCGAGAACAAAAATTAGATATTTTTTTTTAAGTTGAGATGATGATGATGCCTTAATTTATAGCTTTAGCCTCAAATGGTTAATATTAATAAATGATGCGTTTATTAAAAAAAGCATAGTTGAAATTTAAAGATTTAAAAGTACCACATAACTGCGGAAATTTCGTGATGCCGTGTTGTGGTTTTTACGCATCTAATCAAAGGGCGTTATTACCGCTCTCGACTAGAAAAGAAGAGAGTTTCCGAGTGACAAGCACTCTTCGGTGTGCAGAGTTACAAAAGTGACAAAGATGATTAGGAACTCGAGAAGTTGGTAGGAGTTGGGGGAAGAGTAATTTAATCAGGCGTGAAAAGATGGTTGATGTCTCCAGCGAGTCTACCCCGCTGTCCTACCGACTCCCGTGTTAGTCTTTTGATCTATTTTTGTCTTTTAAAGGTATATATTTATATGAATAGCGGGTATGATAGGCTTGCAAACTTTCCCTACCGCGCTAGGTGGTGATTTCGGTAGTATACGATGCTTTTACATGGGTCATACCTTGTAATTAAATATTTTCATCCACAAGACTTCAGTTTGAATAATAATTCTAATGAATAAAATGACTACCGACTACCCCCAGTCGTCGAAAATAAAAAAACACAAGGATGAAAGCTTTATCTTTGGACTAAAGGGCCGTTAGGTTTTGTGTAATTTAATAAATCAGTTCGGAAACTTTCTTGTTTTGTGCCAAAAAAAATAACCAATATTAAATTTCACCTGCGACCCCGAAATGCATTCCAAATGATCGGTTTAAATACCCACCCAATTACAAGTAGAGCCATACTGCAACCAAAACATTTTTGTGCATTTGTAGTGATCACTGATAATACCGGGAAACAATAAGAAACAAAACCGGAAACAGACAGAAAGAGAAACTACAGCTGATGACCAAGTCACACTTCCTTTGGTCAGAGAGGAGCACTTGAAGCTAAGAAGTAGCCTTGTGGGTTTCACAAGAGCGGGAAAGGGGGCACTTTAATATTGTCTCGCTGATGTCAATATACTGTGGTAACAAAATCAGATTTTTCTGAAGAACAACCCATAGGAACAGATTTACAAGGAATAACCTCTGATAAGTTATCGATTTGTTTAATTATTTAGGGTACATCATCGCCGGGTCGTAGCAAGAGAAACCAAAGAATTTAGTTGGTTGGGTAATGGAGTTAAAAAATCGAGAGCAAAAAGCAAATTAGAGAATTCAAGACATTATTTGCCAAGTCATCGGAAACTGTACTGAACCAACTGAGGGAGAAAGAACCATGAATATATACAACCGACTGATTGTTTGAGAGGAGATTTGTATAGAATTTGAGGTTAATTTGATGGCCTGAGTATTTTCTGTAAATCTGTTCTCCGTGATTTGTGAAAGTTAATCGATATCGTTTTTACCTGCGCAGGATGCAGCATCCAGAATACCGCTTTAATAAACTGCAGTTTGTAGAATCAATTATAGGATATAGTTACGTTTTGTTGCTCAGAATTATCACAGTAAAATTTTGATTTACAATTTTTGGAGGTTAGAATAAATCAGATTCTTTGTTTTGCTTGGCCAGGTCTATACTATTTTGTTTTGTCCCACCGTCCTTCAATGGTAGATTTTGAAGGTCAAAAAGTAACCACAAGTTCGATTTGAACAAAGCTAATGTTTCCTATACCAGATACAAAGCGGTGCTGAAATATCCATGTACAGGTCTAACTGTAATTGATGTTTCATAAAAACCAATGTCATTATAATTATGAAACACTTAACTATCCGCATTTCAGCCAAGTCTACCCATCAGAGCTAGGTACTGAGTGTACGAAGGAAAGCTAGATTCATTTAGACTTCGTTATAAGTTGACAAGGAAATTGGTGATCGAACCCCAAGGCGTAGAGAAAAGACTTTTTGTTCATATTTTAAAGTTTGACCCACACCAAGGAATTTATAAAGTTTTCTCCGCGTAAGATAAACGACTCCCCCTCCATTTCACCAATTTAATCGAACTAGCTGACGATAAATGGACTTATCGTCTGACGAGAAAGCCCGGTACTAGGTACCTCGAGGACAGAAGAAACTTTTCTACACGCCTCGCTGAGTTCCATTTGTATTTACTTTCATCTTAATGATATTGAAAAAATACTACTTCTAAATAGTGCATTAGGGGCCAAAAAATGAGGATATCGTGAAATTAATTCAATATAAATTTATTGTCGGAGTGTGTAGAATTTCTCTATTGATGTAAAATGGCTGATAATTCATTACATCACACCTGGATTCTACTAATTCTGTTAGACGGCTGTTTACATAAATCGCTTTTTGCAAAACGTAAACTTTCAAAATAATTACTTGATTTTTCATTTTAATTCCAGGGTAGATTCAAGCCATGCTTCATCGACCTCTGACTGTGGCCCTCCAAGATGTAATCATTGTATGATTTATGAGTGTTCTCTTTATTTGGACATAATTTTCATGACTTTGTATATTTTTGCTAATGATGAGATTAGAGGGAAGAGGAGTTATTTCTAAGTTTTCTTCACCGCTCGTTATCTCATTTGAAGGGTAAATCACCCAACATAATGCTATCAACAAATCTTTCCTCACCTCGTTTGTCTTCTCTGTTTCGATGAAGTCCAATTTCACTCTATTTCTGAAGATGTTCGAATTAAAGTTATTTTAAAATTCCATTGACAATAAAATGATAAGAATTTTAAAATTGAATTTGAGTGTTCTATTTCATCATTCATTGAAGTGCTACTTTAAAAAAAGCCTTTCAAACAAAATATCCTTGTCTATTTGTGTTACAATTTTATCTCAGATTTATTCATAAAATTATTAAAATTTTTCTCCCCTTCTTTATCTTTGAACAAAATATCTCTTTTCTGGATATGTTTTCTTCGAATAAAAATTATAATGTATGGTTAAATCGTATTTTTACTGGAGTAAATCCACCGTATAATGAAGCTTTAAAAGAAACTACAAACACATATTTTTTTCAACACTTTTTATTACAGAAATTCAAATAAAACATAATTTAAGTAGTTAAAGAAAATACGACAAAGATATATCTTCCAACAATCACCTAACAATAGTTTAAATTATTTCATTCAACTATTTTTAAAGTTGTCTGCTTTGCTCTAACAAAATGTTTCTTAATTAATTTAGAACATGAATATTATTTTAAATTTTGTAAATAATATTTCAACGTGTTTCCAAATAGGAAGAGATAAAATTAGAATGAAGCGTGTGTTTACAGATTTATACTCCTCAAATTGTTACATGTACAGATTTAAGAATGAAAATGCCCATTTCAAAAAGGGATGCTTTTAACAAATGTATGTATCCGGGTATATATTATTAATTAACAGAGCATTTGGTATACACAAACAGGATCTTAGCAAAGTACAAAGAACACGGAAGATGGATTCTCTTACGAAGTGCACCTGTGTCAGTTTTCTCAAGTATTGTTTTGTTTATTGTTGCCATTTTCTGCTTTGTTTTTAAACTCTCTCTCTCTCTCT
>PRKT01000173.1:509948-592039 GCA_003671525.1 Saccostrea glomerata | reverse complement strand
CTCGAAAGTTTTTGCTTTATAACTCAAAAACGGTAAATATTTCGATATGGTTATCGATTTGAAATGGGTTCTTTAACATCTTACTGATCTCATGAAAACGTTATTTTGTTCGAATCTTGTGTTATTGAATGAGCAGCAAACTTTATGTACAGGTAACTGATTAGTTTTATACGGCAAGTGAAGAATTCTTTATGCGTACGCGTATAACACGTATAGCTGAAATAAACTGGATAAAAATATATTCTTAACTAAACTGAATGTTAAACTTTGTTGAAATAAAGTTTTTAACGTATTCTCTAGCTGGATGTCATACAGATTATTCAGAGACAACTTTCTCCTTGTATTTAATTTGAATTACAAGACGGGAGATAGGAAAAATACTTATCATCTCTCATTCGATTGATACTCAATGTTGCATTATTTATAAATAATGAAAAATAAGCTTAAAATAATTCACTGTCATTTTATATTTTCCTCGGATCTTGACTGCTTTGTTTACAGTTGTGCAACCTGTTTATCGATCGCACATGCATTGACCTATATACATTCCGGAGGTCAACATTACCTCTCTTTGATTTTTACGCGAGTCCTAGAGTTATCTAATACGATGCTAGTCATCGATTTACTATACATACAAACGTTTAGGTAACTCGGAATAGTCCGCAGTAGAACTATATTTTCTTGAAGACGGAATGTCCAGTACATCTAATGTTCACGACCGGGATAGTTCACGGCAGTTTCATCACACATACGCAATTATCATACAAGTCGAACGCTCTTTGAGGTTGAGGATTGACACTAACTCCTTAGATAAATACTGAGTATCAATGTCCTTTTTACTGTCTTAACTTAACTTGATAGGTAAATAATTTTAGCATATGTTAAAAATAAGCATTAGAAATAATTCTTTTCATAAAATTCAATTCTGTTACATATCAAATGAATTTGTAAAGTTAACTTTATGACAATTGTCATGCTGCAGATCTGTAGCTCGCTAGCTGTTCTAAAAAAAATTGAGATGGATCACCAGAGAGCTACAGTGCCATCCACATTATCTCAAGTTCAGGCTCAGAAGGACAATTAAAAACGTTTGTAAGGAATGTTTAACTGTAGAAAAGTTTAAGGAATGTGTTAGAGACACACGGTAAATAATATTTTTAGATTCAAGCAGTTGAAAAACACGGATTTGAATATAGCTTCAGTGCAATATTTTCCTAATATTTTCTAGTTTTTTATTCTTCGTATTTCTCAATTCATCAAGTTTAAATAACGTGTATTTATTTTTATTAGGACACATTAAACCTTATTTGTCAACCAGTCTGACAGTGTCCATCTGTCACAAGAACTTTAAACTTGATAATAACTATTGAATGAGTTGAAATAGGACTTTCATATTTCACATGTGCATTATTTGTGACATGTAATTTTCAAATACCAGGGTATACTGTGATTGTTAACCCCGTGACCTTGATCTTGGAGCTTGACCTACTTAAAAAATAACAATACTTTAAATTGACCATAACTATTGAAAACTTTCATTTTATAAACATGTAAATGTAATACCTGTGTCAACGCCTTTGAAAATTCATTATGATTTTTGACCCTTTGACCTTGAAGTTTGACCCACTTTTCAAAAACATAAACCATAGTTATACCTTTTGAGAGAAAAGAGATAGATTAGGGCTTTTATTTTACCACTGTGTATTACCTGTAACAACATTTTTTTTAAATACCGATACGCTGATTTTGACAACGTGACCTTGAGGCTTGACTTACTTTTCACAATTTTAATCTTGCTCATAACTTTTGAATGAGAAGAGATATGGTTTTCGTATTACACAAAAATCAAATGTATGTGACCTGTGATAAAATCATTTCAAATAATAGCATATAATGAACTTTGACCTTGAAGTTTAACCGGCTTTAAACATTGCTTAAAATTGACCATGACTTTTGATAAAGAAAGGATAACACTTTCATACCTAGATTTACACATGTATACACGTATTAGCTGTGACAAAGCCTATCGAAAAAAATATAGCTTAAGAATTCGTCAATACGGTAGCACACAAATGGCTTTGCCTATCACCAGCGTGTGTCATGGTGTGACGTAAGGTCATTTTAACAAGGTCAAGAACGCAAACATTCCTTTACTATCTTTTTTAATAGTAAAACATAAATAAGATGACATCTACCCTTGAAAGATTGCTTTAACAGTAGAATGTGGCATGACCTTGACCCAAGGTCATTTCTCCTTGTCCGCAGCTCCGACGGAAGACCTACTCGTTGCTTTGCAACGAGCTCGGCTCTAGTTCATTATTCCGTTCGTAAAACTTTATCAAAGTTTTAAACATTTTAATTTTCTTATGAAGGCGGCAGTGTGGGGCTAAGAAGGCATACCCAGCTCAGAGAGCTCATTGAGGGAGAAACATGCAATGGATTATTGGGCTGGTTATATTTTGTTTATCCAGGTCAGCTTCTCGCAAAGTCTGTCATATACTAATATGTACTACAGGCACATGGGTGAAGACAATTACATCTACACTACACCAAAATACATTATTTTATTATTGGAAAATACTATATACTTCAAACCTTTCTTTAAGTTATACCCTTCAAAGTTTAAAAATAATACCAAAAAATCATTGGGAGAGTATAGGAACTGTGTTATATGTTTGTTAATGTCGAAGATAATCGTCTTTTATTCTGAAATATACATAACACATGTAAAAATCTCATTCAAATAATTCTTTTTGTTGAAATATTTGGACATCCTGAATATGACTTTATTTTATTTGTCCATTATCAAAAATGATTGAAACTTTTTTTTTTAAATTTTAGTCTGTTTAAGATTATATTTCGCTGTCCAAAGACAAAGTAAGCAGTGAAAGATCACCTCATTTTTGGAGATACCACATGATTATTTATTTAACTCAAGATTTAATTTCAAATATCTATCCCTGAAAATAAAAAAAATTATATACTTATTTCTGTACGAGATTATATTCAACTTTTTACAAATTGATAAAAAAAGATGAAGGAAAATCATTGCTTTTCCATTCTTTGTTCATATGGGTGTATAAGAATGTCAACAAACACATAGTCTTAGGTAAAAAGAAAATTGAAAAAAAAAGTTTTGAAAATTTTTATGGTTCCTCCTTAGGATTATTGCGATGGTGTGTTAATTCCACTAACAGCCACTCAAGCGGGCGATAATGCTAATCATGTTAAACCTTAAACCCCGACCATCCCCGGGCCCAAGAAAAGCAATGATTTTTATTCAAATAGATTGTCATAAAATGTAATCGATACCCAGCTCCCCCAAATTTAATGCCTATTTAATGATGTTCTCCACTTACAGCTAAAACCATCAACGAAAAACAAAATGAAAATAGATGGGTTTTTGCAATGTAATTTTTTACGCGCCTACCGCTAAAGTCTCGGATGCCGCGAGAGTGAAATTGATTCCGAACAGCCTATTTGTCGCTCGAGGCTATGCATCGACCCATATCCGGTTTCCAAGCAAGGACCTGTAGGAAGAACCCTGTCGCCGAATATGTGGTTAAAGTACCATAGGAAATGTCATCTAAGTAAACATTTTAATGCTTTCAGATGTATTTTTAACGAACGAAAGAACTCGCTATGCTTTTAATATGCGGATTATATTTCAACTCTTTGTGGAGCGGGTATACCCCAACACACAAAATGCCCGTTTACATGTAAATCTCCATAATTATGTAACTACAGACTAAATAAAAGGTGACAAATTGTGAATTGATGCATTCAGAAATAAAGATTTAGTTTTTCTTATGTGTCATTAAGAAGAGCTAAATGAAATCCTTTTTTTTCTGAAACGTCTGTTTTTAAACCGGTACGGGCGACCGGGAGGCAGAAACCGAGAGAGATGTGAAATATTATATTATTTCTGTTACATCAAACGCAGGGACCACCCGCGCGATAGATATAAGAAATTATTTATTTTTGTGATAACTTTATAAAAGGGTCCTTTGGGATTTCTACAAACAAGCAAGATCTTCTGTAACTTGTGTAAACACAAACATGTACAAAAGAACTCTTGTGTCTCTATGTATAATCGTGTACAGAGATGTTATAAGCAAGTCTCATAGTTTATTTTGACACCACGGCCAGGAAGAAAAGGCAGATATGTTATTTTTTCTGGTAATACATTCTGTACCAAAGTACAAAAAAGATATACATGTATGAGAGAGAATTCATCACTGATAAATTTAGACATACTTTCCGTCCCCTCCCATTAAACAATGAAGAAAAAGTGGAATTGAAATATAGTCATGCCAGTTTGTGTACAGATTGATTTTAAAGACAATGTACTAATTGTGAGAAGTGTTGTTTTTAAGATAAAATAATTTCCTGATGCAAAGTACAAGAAGCAGTCAACAATTCATTAAAAAATAGATGTTCCGACTACAACTTATTTGCAACTTTACAACGTATATGTACAATATTATGTGAATAAAGACACAAAAGGAATTATTACATGTTCTCCAAAAAGAAAAACTTTAAAGAATCAATACTGTACAAACTTCTGTCAACGGTCAAAGTAAAGCGTGCACTTAATATCAAATTTGTCATTTAATTTCTAACAATATTATGTGATTTTTGAATCACATTGTCAATAAAGTTTGAAATTAAATATATCGCCATACTTTTTAACGAAATAAATCTTATTTAGTTGAAGTTTACGGTCTACAAGGGGGTTAATTACAAGGCGCATGTCTGTATTTATGTTATCTTCGATCTGATCGATTTTTAATCGATATATTCCGTGATTTATTGGTTTTGCGAATGTGAGAATCATTAGCCACACCTTAATATGGACTTTCACACCTACAAAATGAGGGCGGTATAAGGACAATGGAACTTCAAAGACGGCCCCAACACCCTAAAATCACACATTTTATCGACAACAGTTTAAAACATTGACCTCAGGAAATGACGTAATGGGTTGTAGCATCTTAATTTTGTTTGAAAATAAATTACTGGAATTTTATCGCTGAAAAATCTTATGTTTTTAAATGTTTAAAACAGAAGCGGTATCACTTTACTTGTTGCATTCTTTTTTCATATTCAATGACAAAGTCTGCAAACAATTCCACCTTTTCATATAAAAAGTCTTTTGTACATTCAAAAATATTCAAACTAAGGTCTCAATTTTCCATAAACACAAACACTTGTAATTCGTCTGTTACAGTGATTAGTCAAGTTTTCCAAACTGTTATTCAATGAAAGACCGTGGAAACCGTATGATGTTCTCGCTACAATAATATACAGAGAAAATGCCACATAAGCAATCAAGAGTTTCTTCTGACACGATTTCACCCCCAGACCAACCAAAGCTTGCACGCAAACTATGAAAACCAATATCCTTCAAGTGAGGCGACCATGATTTCTTTGGAATCTAACAAACGTGCACTTGTGTAAAAGAAGTCAGGAATTTTATTTCTTACTACAACCACTAAAAATCATTACAGGAGAAGTTCAGATATTTCATTCTCTGCCATGAGAACCCAGTCCTGTTGGTTTGTCCCATCAGTAAGGCGTCTGAGGGGCAGCGAAGGGGGGTCCGAGAAAAAATGCACAGTCACAGGACATCACCCTGCCTCCGTGGGAAAATGCTACCGTTTAACAGTTTCAGTTTAACTGTTTACGTAGCATGTCTACATTATGAACAAAGCTACATTTTATTCGAGTGGTAAATATTTTGACTTTTGAGATGTGGCATTTCATTTCGTGTAATATGGTCCGAATTCTGTTTTTAGGGGAAGGTTAAGAAACGAAGTTTTTATATATTGTATATATTTTATGTGCTTCTAAAACATGATAAAGAGAAAGTTTATAAATCATTTGCTCTGATAGAAATATGAAATGCATTCAGAATTAATAAACAACAATATTGTGGACATGTACATGGTTCAGATTTAACAATTCACAAGGAAGTACTAGTAAACTGCAGACAGAAAGGATTTTTATACATCTACATGACCTTTTATAATTTTATCGCAATAATCTTTTCAGTGAACAAATTACATTTATATTTATCAAGCAATAATTTATCAGAAAATGCACAATCTTTGTATGTCATGATGTCACTACAGGTTTCTTTTTCATAGATTTGATTTTCACTCTGAGGTGGCCTTAGTTTCGTATAATAAAAAAAATCTTCAGATAGAGGGGCACTGAACATGGCTTTAACTGACATTGATTGATCAGAAATGAAAATAAAAAGGGCACTGCTCGAAAAATTTCTTCAAATTTACGCTGACAGAAATTGCACAGATCTACATATTTCATAGAAAAGTTTCTTTGCTTTAAAAAAAAAGAGCATATCAAAATTACTTTCATGAATGTATTTTCTTCTTTTCTAGCTATTCATAGATTCCTGAGTTTAAGTTGTTGTTTTAGCTACCCATGTCTTGCATCTTTTTACTTTTTTTTTATTACAATAAGATAGATAAACTAAAAATGAACTATTTTAATGAGAGTCAACAGTTGCTTCTTTCTCACATATTCAAAATCATCCAAATGATTAATTATGAAACTTAAAATTGATTCTGAATATATATCAGAAGTGAGTCTGGTAGCTGCTTTGTTGATTGTACAATGTTTTGAATTTACTAATGGCAGTAAATTTATACACAACAATCTGTACCAACACCCTGTATAACATGGCGACAGTCTAATTTTGATTTTTGTCAAGTTTAAACACTTCACAGCTGCTTAGATTCATATTATCAGAGAAAGGATAGCGATATAAGATTACAATCTCTTATATGTAAGTTGACCCTTCCAATTTAAACTAATTTCATAGAATCGGAGCAAAATTCATTAATATCCAGTATCATTTGAAAATAAATGCAATTTATCAAAAAGGAAGCATTTTTATGTAAGTAAAAAAAGTCAGAATAAAACTCCCGAACATCATCATTTATTCAGAAATTATCACAGTGATGCTGATCTAAGCGCCACATCCAATTAAAGCCAATTCAAGAAAATTAGCAACATTTTGTAACCAATAAGTTAACTCTTATAAAACACTCAACGGAATAAATTTTCTCAGGATGAACTGCAATTCCATTTGTAAACAGAAAACAGCCCTTCCCGTAGGCAAGCCAACGCTTAGCAATTTGCTATTAACGCGACCCGAGGTATGGTTTATCCGACCTTTTGCTCTAAGAGTTATTTCTTATGTGAAATATTATTTATTCTCATAGAGAACATTTTCACTCTCATTTAATCAGCTGTTAGAAGAAGAATTAATAAGCCGTGCATGCAGAGGGCCCCCCATCCATATAACGAGCCAATTCCAAATTGCTACCAATCACTGCATACTCCAGCCGTTAGCTCTGTAATTCTTGAAAGCAGAATCGGCAGTTTATGGGACGCCGTAGATTAACTAATTATCATAACCGTCAAAAATTATAGACACGTCAATTAAATTCACACACTAAGCTCCTGAGAAAATCAAGTCGAAAACGCTTTTTTCTGTTGCCACACACAAAATTATTAAGCCAAAACGAGGCTGAGAATTATTGTCTTTTTCAGGACACATAATTAAGGAATCTGGTTCCCGATCCAGGGGAGGGTGAACTCTTAGTCGGAATTTTAAGTGTCGGGATTAATAAATTTCCGAAAGAACGACAAACCTTAAGCTAATCTCAGTAACGAAATGCAAATTTGCATGCAAAATTGCAATTTCGTTTCTTGAGTTAAAAAGTGCTGTATGTTTAAAAATAATTATTTGATATAAATCTAAATTGTACTGGAGCTTTTTTCATAATAATTTTGATTTGTTTTCATTAAATGTATGAAACATGAAAAAAATATTTTGAACTTCATTTTTTCCCCGTAAATCTTTATTAACAATCATTTCGTAGTTTTCTGAGAAAAAACTACGCATCGGAACTCTTAATATACGTGTATTTTTACTAGTAATTGAGGTTATATCATATAATGCCCAAATTAAATTTGTGCTGAATATGAAAGAATAAATAAGTTAGAAAATTTTCAAGTTTTTTGAATAAAGAAATTGTACAAGAAAAGAGATCAGTTTCAAAAACCTTGTTTCACATACATTAAGACATGAGGTAAATACTTGACTTATCGAGAGAATATGAAGGGGTTATTCATTAAATAAAGATGATAATGAAATTTTTTTTCAATATTTTCTCGAAAGAAAAGTCTAATCACACTCCGTCATTTACAAACAATTTTTCAAATTGATTCATATAAATCAGAATTTATTCAATATCGTCCACATGAAAAGAAAAGCGCCTCCTGCCGAGACCTTTGATTTTACATACAGATATATAGATCGTATTATTAATTAATTATTTTGATATTTATTTCATTCCTGGTACCATCTTGTAAATTTTTCATTGGTTGTAAATTTTAAAGTTACAACCTGTTACTATCTTGATTTGATATATCTAAGAGAACTCGAAATAAAATACACCAAAGGGACGTACAAATCTGCTTAATGTTTGGATATCTCTTTATTTTATATAGACATAAAAACATTGCTTGTCAAATATACGACAAAACATTATGATAAATGTGATGAATTCAACTGTTCTATTGTCGACTCCCTTCATCTATGTAGCAGTATTGCAATATCACTTGCATTTGGAGTTTATGTCTCAGTTTATCCCATCCGTAGTAAGCTAGCTATTAACAAAAACTTTTACGATAAAAAATGAACATCAGTTTCATTTAACGTCATCGTTTCGTAAACTCTTTGATTGAAGCAATGAAATGGATAGCAAATAAAATCTGTTACATGTAATTACTGATTGGTCGAATGGTTGTAACAGGCTTTATTCAAATATTGAGTATATTCGCGGTGCTACCAAACATGTAAAATGTAAATATAAGGAATGTTTTTAAGTTTAGTGTGAATTATTCGTGTGAGAATCACACAGACTTGCACGTAGGCATATTTTTCATGAAGTGCTAGCGCGCTTCACGAAATATGCCTACGTGACAAGTCTGTGTGATTCACACACCAATAACTCATACAAAACTTAAAAACATTCCTTAAATATGGCTCGATTATAACAAGGAACAGATGTAATGGGTGGACAGGGAACGCTTTCTCCTCCATGACACCTTTGATGTTTTCAGAGGTCGAAGATTTACTTTTATCCTAATTTGTATGAATAGTTCCAATGGACTCTTGAACTTCATTACTGTTCGATCACCGTCATATATTGTTATCATTATATACATGTAAGGTATATTATAAGCATAATTTTTGTTATAGATATAATATCTAGTCTATTTTTAAGTATTCAGAAATGGGAAAGGAATACGATTAACTGCGTGTACGTGTTTAGATTGACTGAGTTCTACTAGCAAAGTATGAGAGGATATTGCCCTCTTACTGAAGGGTGTATTATTTAAAAAAAAAAAATTTTAAGAAGAATTTGGATTTAAATTCTCCAGATATAATGCAATTTAAACTTATACAGATGAAGTTTTATGGAGGAAATAGCATTTCATATAGGAACTTGGATTTAATTCTGCAAGTGTTATCTAACTTTCACTTAAAAAATAATCCCTTTTCTTTGTAATGACTTCTCTAAAACACTTTATAGGTTAAGGATTGTCAGAAACCAAACTGAATTTAATGCAACCAAATCTATACTAGTACCAGGTAGTTAAACTCGATAAAAGACTCCATAAGATCCTTACAAGCAACGATACCTAAGTCTTAAAGCGTTCTTCAAACGTTCTCACAAAAATACTAAAGGCCGTAAAGAAGACAGGTATTTTCAATTCTAAAAAAAAATAATGACTGGCATGAACAATAATATCAAACCTATGACTTTGAGCAACCATTACACACGATAATTAAAATGACCATTCAATGGAAATGGAAAGCACAGATTTTATATCTTGTCATATATCATTAAGGAATATGAAAAAAAAGGAAAAGTATTCAATCTCAGAGTTCATTTAAACAACAAATATAGGAAGCAGAGCAAACTCCGGCCTCCAAAGTCATCGATGCGGGATCAGGTGCAATGGAGGAATAATCCACCATCGACCAGTCACACCCGACGTGTGCTCCTTGTCTTGATCAGGTAAACGAAAAGTATCGTAGAAATGTCAGTGTGTAAATAATGAGACAACAATAAGTATATATAATTAATTAATCAGTCAGTACAGTGAATTTGATCTAATTATAGACTATTTTTGTTGATAAGGTATTTAAATTGACTATAGCAGTTATAAAATGTAAACTTCACACGAGAATAATGATATCCTTGTTTCATCGGCTTGTTGGTCCAAAGATTGCTTTATTTAAAAAATGTATTGCACATAGAGCATGATCTTGCCTACTGAATCAACGGAGACACCATATGCAGGCGATAAGGGTATACTGGTAGTTGGTACATACATGTACATGTATATAAGAAACTTGAGTTTCTCAAGTTGACGATAGAAAAAGTGAAGTCTTCACGTCAAGTGTCAAGTTTTGTTGTAAGGGTCCCATTAACGGCTTTTAAAAATAAAACGTACTATCATATAAAAACTTTTTTTATACACGTAGGTATTTGATGTTGATTTAAAAAGAAACCTGGGTTCTTTTTTGAAAAAAAAAATGAATGTATAGTCATTGGAGATCGGGTCTTCAAATATGTTGGTATTTCAAAAGGGCAAAGGGAGGATGAAATATATGGAGATAACGAACAGTATTCAAGCTCAAAAGTCCATTAAACAATACAGTTTATATGTAGGAGCAGAGTAAATAAGAACCTCCGAAACATCAGGTTGGATCAGGTGCCATGGAGGACTGAGCATCCTCTGCCGACCAGTCACACCTGTCGTGTGCTCCTTATCATGATCGGAAAAAAATCCGTTGTCAGTTTAAATAAATATTGGACTAACAAACACAATATGAAAAAACGTCAGTAAGCATTTGACTCAATGATAAATTGTATTTGCTGACAAGGTCATTGTATCGGCAATAGAACCTACGAAATGATGGCTTTAAACGAGACTGTTGATATTCTTATTTCATCAATTTGTTTGTCAATAATTTACGTCGTTTTAGAAATTGTTCATATGAAGAGTATGCTCTTGCTTATCGAATCAACTGAGAGATATAAACTCCGTATGCAGGTGATGAAGGTATATTGCTTGTAAGTAAGGAAAGTTGACGATTGAAAAGTTAAAATCTTCACGTTTATCATAAATCTTGGTTGTTGAATTATCATTAACGTCTTTTTAACGACGTTCGATCCTGATATTCAAAGGCTTAAACTTTTTCTGCCAAGTATATTTTTAGTTTCTACATACAAAGCTTAATTAAAATTCAAATAAAAAAATGGTGGTCAATATGCTTTTTTGGGCGCTACAGTACATTTAATATGACCTTTTTGCACTGAAATTTGTATCGTAATTAAAAATGACATCTTCGACGTTTTCCCTCCAATATTTCTATCCTATTAAAGTATGAAACAAAATGAACTCTAAGTCTTTTTAAAAAAAGACACTTTGAAATTGTGACTAAGAAAGTTTCAAATTACTCCGCATAATCAATTATTTGACCTTTCTGCACTAATAAAATGTGATTTTTCTGGCATTGAAAATTAAATAAGCAAAAAAATTATTTCAAAGTCTTAAACTTTTTCTGAAATTAAGCAAATAGGTTAAAGTTATCTTGAATATTTAGAAAAAAATCATCAAAATCAGGGGTGTATGATGTAAATTCTCAGATATTACTAAAAAATGTCAAATTTACGTTAAAATTGGCTCAATTTTCCCTCGGATTTTCAGAATATATTAACTATATTGGTCACACTTTTTTGATAGAATTCATAAGAAATAATTTAATAGATATTTCAGAACCAGCATAACACATTTCACTGTCAAAAACAGCTTTGTGTGTAACCAGCATGGAAAAGTAGGAATCCAAAATTAACAGTTCTGTTATATTTCAAAATGGAAAAACTGATCATTTTCGTCTAAAAAACCTTCCGCCAAAAAAAAAAAAAATAGTCCCTGGCTTAATTATACTTGAATGGGATTTAATCGCGGTTTTTTCTGTGAATATAGTTCAGTTTGCATTATAGAATTCAGATTTAATGTTAGAACTTAAAAATGATGCAGAATTTTATAAATATAGGACCTGACCAAAATACGCTCAAAATCTCAGGATCGAACGTCCTTAAATTAAAATGCAACCACCCCCAGCCCCCCGAAAAAACCACACACATGCAGATGTATCAGTCTCTGTTGTGTTTTTTTTTTAAATTTCAGTCTCGATAAGATAAAGCGAATTGCCAAATTAATGGAAGTAACTATTGTTTATAAGTACTGAAAATTCATCGTCGATATACCTATGTCCTAGTCTCTCATTCTGGTTTTTAGCAAGATAAAAAAATAAAAATGATTTTGTTTTGCGATGATTGATTGATTATTATTGTTTAACGCCGAGTCTGTAATATAAGAGGTGACTAAAAACTTTTTTTTCTTATACACATATTCATTTGTAATGGAAACACATTGTAGATGTTGCAGAATAAAGATTAGCCTTTGCCATAGACAACCTCAATTTATTTTTGTTAAACTTTATGTATTGAATAAGATGTGAATTTGCTCAAAAATGAAATCCTTGAACCTTAAAGTTTTATTTAAAAATCACAAATCTTTTTTCTAGCAGTAATATAAAATAAAATGAAGAATTGCTTGAATGGGAGACAAAATAAAAATGATAATTCAATTTTACGATTCACATCTTATTATTGAAAAAAAATCATCAGTCTGAATGTTTTCAAAGTCAGAGTTCAGACTCTTATTCTCTACATTTGTAACTTTCCGCGACCATAACTTTCATGATTAAAGAGAATTAAGTCGTTGTCATTATAATAGTATGATGTCCCTATTCATTTCAAATTCAAATATTTATGTACATGTAATGTAAGGAATATTTGAATTTTTACTTAACCCCTATATAATTTTGGAGTTAAAATAAGTAAATGGCTTTTGTGTGATTTTTGTGATGACTAATATTGACGTATACGTCTTCTAAACATTTTTTTCCTAAAAAATATCTATTATAACTAAATTTTGATGAATTTTACTTGTAATGACAGAAGTATATTTCGCATTTGATATCAATTCCAAACCTTCAGGGCCAATGATATTTAATAAAAAAAAAATATTTTGGTATCATGAATTTAAATCAAGAAAATTCTTAAAGTTTTCATAGGGAGAGATACTTTGTAAGGTGCAAATGTTCATGTCCATGTGTGTTGCATAAGGCATTAAACGGGATTTAAAAATAGTCATTCTTTCGAAGAACATTTCCTGGAATTTCTATGAAGAAAAATAGCAAATATTTATAATGAGGAATTATAATTGAAAGATTGATGATAAAATATTAATACTATGTTCATGATAATAAAATTCATAACATATGATATATATTAAGGTATTATCTTCATTAACATTTTCATATGAATTAGAGAATGCTTAATTGACTTTTTAATGAAGTATTATTGGGTTACGTTTTGTTTATTTCTAGATAGATATATGAATTGTTATGGTCTTGTGAAGAGCGACAAGTTGAAATTAACTTTTAAATAATGCATATCTTCTTTTGTATAATGATTAATTCAATACCTAGAAATTATTTGAAATAAATTCATCTTGAATTGCTGCAAAAAGTCCCTCAAAACATTCAACAATTTGTTAGGATTTTCCATGGGTACTATCGTATTGGTCATACGAAGCAGACGTTATTCAAAAGCTTGAAAATTTTATTGATATTTGGAAATATCAATGACATATTATCAATTAACAATAGTTACATATACTTCGTTAATGGTAGCCTAACAACCAAACTTTATGAGAAAAGTGATAACTTCTATCTCGTCAACTTCTCTTATTTATGTACAGCACTTTATGCATAATGAATTGATGTCTCCCTGTTGTCATGATACGCAAGAGCATGCTTTACGTACAAACATTTTCTTTTTCTGCCCCTTTTTCTTTCCTATATTAAAACAACTTTCACGTATGTTTAATTAAATGTGAACATGTGTATGTGAATGACTTTATGTAAGTTTGAAACCTGTATAAGTTATCTATAATAGGTACCTGAATGGAGATATATATGTGAATATACTTTTGTACATGTATATACTTGTTTAATATAAATGTGAAAGTTAAAAAAACAAAATAATTTCTTAAGGGAGCCCAAACCTTTAATCTAAAAAATGATGAAACAAAGAAATTAACAATCTCGTCGAAAGTCATTATTTCGTAAACTCTATGGTCGATACAATGGCCCTACCTGCAGATACACTTTCATTTCATCGAATGCTGACTTACCTCTTTTTCCTTACTATTTGTTATGCTTTTATTTGCTCAATAAATTGAGCAATGGATATTTTTCCGTTTTACCGAACAAGACATAGGGCATACGGTATTGGTGCAACCGGTAGACAGAGGATTCTTACTTTTAATGACACCTGATCCCATCTCTGGTGTTTTAAAAAGTCTTGATTGCACTATTCCTGCTTATAAATATATTTTAATTTTTATATGATATTGAACAGCTTGAATATAGTTTGCTAAATTGCTTCTATGCAGGCCAGGGTACAGATAATACTTAATATTTTAGGTTACTGTAGTTCATATACAAATATTACTGATCAGAAGTGATTTCTGAAATGGTATTATGCATGATTGGTTTAATTATATATAGTTACTAAGTTTGTAACTGTAATATTATCATAGGAGTAACTAAAGTGTAGATTTCTAAAGTATATCTTTATAAGGACACGTACTTATTATACAATTTTGTCACAAAGAAATAAAAATTAAAGTATTATGTTTGTTATGACTTACAAGAAATTATTATAAAATAATATAACATCCCCTAGAATCACAAGGGTGTGAAAAGCATCAAGTGTTTTATCATTCTAAACAATAGGACAATTTCATATGTACGAATTATGGAAGAATAATTTTATCCATCGTTAGACACAATTATATATAAGAATTTTTAAAAGATTTTCTTGGTTTTCTTTGTCTATATAATCTATTTAAATAGAACAATATATAATCTATTTTTATGGAATACCTTAATTAATGATAAATGTTTATTTATCTGATTATCTATGATTTCCTATAACCATTCTGTTTCTATCTAAATACATCGATGAAACTTTTATAAACACAGATGACACATAGATACAATACATAAAGATGACACAAAGACTGCCTACATATAAAAGAAATTTAAAACATTTCAATGATACCCCGCACTCCCTAGTAATAATAAACCAAAAAGCAGAAATTTATCAAGTTTGGTTTCATAATTGATAAGTTGATGTTGACTGTGTCGCGTCGTTGGATTGTTAAATCTTAATCAACTTCATCAATACCTCCTCAATCTCTTCAGGATATGTTGTTGTGATGTAACAGCAGATAACGGGAATTATATTATTAACAAACTCTGTATAGGTCAAGTGAAATAGAAGCCTCGTCAGAAACAAAAAACTTCCAAATTGGCTAGTTCATTTTCAGCCTGTCAAACATAATTGAAAATGCACAGAAAGGTGACAAGGCTGGTGTTTTCTTACGCTCAATTATAGCAAATATAAATCAGCAATTCACAACAAATCTATACCGAGAATTCGATCCTTCTTTTCGAGTTTGACACTATTACATAATTACAAAAGCTTGCAGCAGGCGACATTTTTCTTGGAAATATTTTACTTGTAAATTTCATCTGTTACATAAAATGTATGTTTAGAATTAAAAAAGACCTTGTAACGTTGAAATTGGATAACAGTTTTCGCGAAAGGTATCCAAACAAATATTGTTAGTTATTAAGTATGTCCTGGAGCTTAAAGCACATTAGCTTTTATTGCAACAAGAAGCTACATTTGTAATTGATATTTGACGACATTGTAACTTAGGACATTTTAGTAAAAGTCTTAAATAAACGGTCCTGCCCTTAGCTAAAATACACCAATATTACAAATCAATTGCAAATTGTCAAGTTTTCACGATAAATTCTGCGCGTGGCAGTTTTGCGCATGCGCAGCGGTGTGTTAAGACATCAAGATACAAGGCAATTGATTTGAATAAAAGTTTTAAAAATAAAATGTAATTTTCTTTTTAATCTGATTTAAAGCAGCGATTTTTGACGATCCGAAAAATTTATATGATTTCGATTTTGGTTGATAAGAAGAGCTTAGTATAAGGTTGAAATGTAATGGGTAGATGTTTTTGCATTTAATACGCAACATCAAATGAAGAAAAGATGCATGACGGAGATTTTGGCTGTCGATCTTCGTGTTATGCGCCCATATCTTAAAAACTGTCTACATTTATGCTTTATGATCACAGGCGATGCATCCAAATCCTTCTACTGAAATACAGGTAATTTGTTTTGTATATGAACCAGAAAAATACAAATAATGCAAAATTCAAGTAATAACTGCCAAAAAACTGTTTTTGACTCAATGGGGTACTAAAAACATGCCAAATTTGGTATTTATTTTCCTATAAATAGAATTCAAAAGTGTGTGCATCACAATGAGTTCAATACCAGATGTAATGTTTTATCATTCTAATCCATTTTTGTAATACTAAAAAAAAAATAAAAGGAAAGTTAAAGAACTCAAAGCAAACTCAATCTGAAGACAAATTTGACAATCAAACACTATTATATCCATAAATGATATCAGATACTATAACACAAACGACATAATATCGTTCTGTAAGACCTCGGTATACTTTGCAAAAGTAACGAAGGCTTGGAGACAATTTATGCGCAGATGCTTTTTGTAAATATTCCACACCTTTTTATACCTTTTGCTGAGGAGACAATTCCACATTGTCGTAAGACGACAGACCGTCGGCAGCGATTTAGGTGTGAAACGTGGTTTATTCTTAAAATTTGACCATAAATATTCATATACTTTATAGAAAGTAGCTAGAGGGCTTCCTCTGAAAGTATAAATTATGCTAGATATGGTTTTACCCAGTACGAAGATACATATCTAATGCGCCAATATTAATGCCCTATGTATGTTAATGTTGAAACTTACTTTCACCTTTCATTTAAGGATAGCAATGTGATTTTCTCTGTAAATTATACACAGTGTTTATACAGTGTAATGCTTTTTACCCACCTCATTTAAAATGACTCACATTGATATTCCTGACACTAAGTATTCTGATATTTATTGTTGTGCACGAAGTTGACTTTTCTATTGAAGCAAACATGAGGACATTTTCTCACCTAAACGACTTTTTTGTATATTTTGAAGGAAATATGATTTTGGTAATAATTTTCAGACGATATAGAGGTATCTATAGATAAACGTATGTCAAAAATACTAACTTAAGAAACATTCAACAACATAGAATTAAAAAGGAAGAAAAAGATCATTTTAATGTTATTAATCATTTATTATTAAAGAATTTTGGAAAACAAAGGAATAAATTATATCTATGTAAAGTTTATAGAGCCTATTCTACTAGAATTTGAAATAATAGCTACAAAATTTAGTAGTAGCGAGATCTTTGAATTCATTTCAGATGAAAAAACTGCTTTGTTGTTCCTTTCGTCAAATGTTTCTCGACACACTTTCGCCTAATTATAATATGTTGATTTAATTGAATGTTTCCTTCGATTAATGAAAAACAATAATAAGCAATTCGTACTTGCACATACTTTATTCCATTTCAAACATTTAAATAATAAAGGGCAGATAGGTAAGAAAGAAAATACAGAAATACTATATGTTTATAACATGCATGTAATATACTCCACTTGAAATACAAACTGGTAAAGTAAGATAGTGTTAGTGCGTAAAACAGAAAGAATATATTAGAAATAATTAGTGCTAAGAAAATAATAGTGCAAAACAATAGGCATTTGATTATTTAATGAAAGATAAATATGTTTCAAGAATTAAGTTTTCCAAATTTAATGCTTTTTAAAGTGTTCTCGTACCCTATTCTACCATATGGCAGTTAAGTAATGCCAATTGAATTTTTACTGATTAGACATAAAGGAAATTCTTTTGATTTTTTTTTAGGAAACAAATCTCATCTTGATGTTTCGGATATTTGGTCTCGAAGAAAAAGTGTGCATTAGAGAAACTTAATTTGTTTCCTAGATATTTTTTTTCATTTCCGAAAACAAAGGTATTCAAAATAGTACTAAATCTGAAAGAAAAAAAAACACTTTGATCAATTGATCTTGTATTTGTTAGGGAAGGGGTGATGGATATGAATGTTTTTATTTCGCCCACAGGCAAAATAAAGGGGGACATTTTTCTTTTTCTTTTCTACTTTAAAGAAAAATAAAATCTTCCAAATTGGCTAGTTCGTTTTCAGCCTTTCAAACATAATTGAAAATTAAAAATTGTCGCAAAACCACTTTAGGCATATGATTTATACTTATTTTCTCCTTGTAAATTTGAAATGTTTTAACGTTGTTAAACATGATTATAAACAAACTATCTTATTTTTTATTCTTTTAAAAATATGTATTCCTTCTATTTTCTTGATATCTTGAATATAAATTTTTACAATGCATTTAAATGTATGATCATATTTATATATATATTAATATAATGAAATATACTGAGATAAGGACAGTATTCGAGCTCAAAGGTTCATCAGACAAAAAAAATGACAAGCAGAGCAAACACGGACCTCGAAAATATTGGAATAAGTAAGACTTATTTAGAAAGGCTACATCAATAAAAATTTAAGAAAAAAAAACAATTACTGTGAAAGGTATCATATAATAAAATCATTTTATGGTTACTTAATTTACTATATAAACATCAAACTCTGCCAGAAATCATTCTGTTTCGTCGATATCTTAAACAGAATAATACTATGAAAAAAGATATGCATATAATTGTTCTCCATATCACAAAATCTGTCTCTAAAATTTTTAATAAACCTGCATGTATCTATAGAATATGAAACCAAAGAAATGATTACTTCAAAATCGTGTCCCTTTTACTATACCCCGGTAGTGATATATTGTCGATTGTTATTTTTGAGAATATTAATTTTAATTTATTCTTCAAAGAAGGTTATATATTATGCTTACACTATTACAGATTTCTTGAAATACTTCGTTATGTAATTTGCATTCTTTCTTTGTTGCGATAAATTTTTCTTAAATTGTACATGATACATTATTCCGACCTTAAAATATATGACATTTTGCATTTACATGAACACCTTTTTGAATATAATAAATGAAACTTATTAAAGTAACTCTATATAAAAGATAATAAAATGATTTTTATCTTTTTACCAAAACGGGTATAACTTGATAATTAAGCAAAAGTATTTCTCCCCTAAAAGGGGGTTGTGACAAAGTCCATTATGTTTGGCGCCAATAGGATTATGTTTGACAAGGAAAGTCAACCACCTGTGACGGGACAGGTGTAAATACTAAGATACATGTAACTTTCTGATTATCTGTGAGATATCTATATGTGTATACATAAAATCAAACAGAAAATACCAGATATGGTGGCTTATTTAACCTTAACTATGAATTTATATTTGACATCTCTTTTGACACTGTAAGAAAAAAGGCATAGACCACCGCAATTGTTTGTGTATCAGTAGAGTAAATCAGTTTAATGTCTATAGTTAAGTGATTTATGCTTCTTTATTTATATCCAATAATATTTAAATACTAAAATGACAATAAACACTCATTATCCAATAATTATCGAATTTTCACACCACACGTCACGACTGAGAAAGACTCCAAATCTAGATTAGAATAATAAAAAACGGAATGAATAAACAGATCAATAAAATGTTTTAATTGAAAAAAAGATAACAATCAAGGTATATCTTTTGAGTAAAATATAGTGAAAATGAAGAGTATAATGTAATCAATTTGTAGAGTCCATTGATACAATACAGGCCGGAAGCAGAGCACATATGAACCTGTAAGTAAAACATTAAAGGTAGGGGCATATGCCATGGAAGATTTTAAATCAATGGACTGTTGAAATCCTTGTTTATTGAACTTGTTTGGTCAAAGCTTACAGTGTTTTAGAAAACGTTCAAAAGTAGAGATTGCTTTTGTGTATCGAAGCAACTGAAAATGCTTTAACTATTTTAACATTATCCAAACATTTTGATAACCCATCTTCCTCTTATGTACAGTGTATCTGTATATACACCTTGACTTCCTGTATGGAGATGGTTTTTTTACGTTTTTATTGCGTTTTTGCACAATTTATAAACATTTTCTGAATGAATGTTGTAAAATTTAAAGTTATAATATTGGCAGTGGACATAGATTTATGATTTGAAACAAAACTAGAGGTACTGTGAGCAATTAGCTCAATAAATAATACCCCCCGCCTCCCATATGAATATAATGGCAGTATTAATGTTTTGCTCTGGAAAATCCAAAATATAAGTCAGACCAAAAAGTAAAATAGGAGGTACACAATGGCAATATGTAATAAAGATTCTGTGAAAGTTTCATTAAATTTCCTTCAGTGGTATGAGAGGAGTTGCGGATAAGAGACGGGTACCCCTAAGCGTAACAGACGGACGGACGGAAATACCGATTACTATATACCCCCACTTTTCAAGCGGGGGGTATAAATATAAAGTAATAGATCCATTCGTGTTTTCATTTAACGATTGTTTCATATACATGTACATGTATTTTATTTTAAGTAATATTTAATGTGGTTTGTATTGGAGAACAATCAGTACATTTACTAGGCCTGTAAAATTCAAATCTTCCAAGATATTGCCATATGCTTTTAAAACGTCTTTCTTGACAAAACATACTTAAAAGTGTTTTTTAAAGGCGCAACTGAAGAAAAGGGTTTGGTTTAGAAAAATAAAACACTTTGTGATGGTTTCCATGCACGCATTGTGTGTCACAAAAATTGGTCATTGACTTTTCGGTCAATAAAAAGATCCTGAAATTCTCTCGTCTTTGTAAACAAACTTGTAGGAAAAATTGAAAGCTGTCAGAAAGCACGACGTGAAACATTGAAATCCAACTTTACATCTAGGGAACTGGGAAGGCTGCGATAGTTCTTTTTCTCTCTAGGGAAAACAAGATTCTGTTCACCTCTCGCCATTTGAACATACATAACCGAGCATCATCACTTATATAGGAGTTAATGTAAATAAACTGAAGGATTGATGTAGGCCATCTGTAAGTGTGTACAAAATAAAAACGACAACTAGTGCACCACCTCACCACGGGAATCAATGTGTCACCTGTTCCTGGTTCTGGCGTTTAGAATATTGATGAAACATGCCTACAGTATGATTTATGACCAGGACTGGACGAGAGAAATGTGTATTAAATTCTACAAAACTCCATCATAGAATATATCAATTTTGATATTTGATATTCCTTGCAAGATCCTGACTTCATTTTTCTTTATTTATCGTGTTTGCATGTAAGAAAGGGTCTTTAAGTGCAAGAAGGGTACTTCTGAAAGTAGAGTAGCTCCTTTATGATATTAACACGCCAGTTTTATATAGTAATGATCTGCTCTTTGAAATATTATTATTACCCGAGAGCGAAAACGTATAAAACTGTGGTCGGCCATATAAGTGGTAGTAATGAAAGAGACATAATTTCAAACATCTAGAGGACGGACCACACGAACAGATCTAAAGTGAGTAATTTGCGGCATCCCCAAATAAGCGTTTATGTGAAAAAGATTACATGCTTAGATTTTCACTGCAGCGTTTTAATCAAAAGAGGAAGAGTCTAAATGATGTTGAGCAAACATACAGCCTTAAACTTTATTTGTAATGATTACAAATACCGCTCATTTCATTGAAAATACATTCTTAGGTCGAAAACAAATAATGGATAATGGCGAAAATAGTTGTCAAGAGGATTCACTCTAATTATGGAACTATATTTCCCTGAAACTAGACCATTTGTGTTGCGCTTGTTTCCTTTTTGTAGTCAGAGTAATTGCTCATAAAGAGTTGTCAACAAGAGTTGTAATTGAGAGAGAGAGAGAAAGAGAGATAGAGAGAGAGAGAGAGTTTAAAAACAAAGCAGAAAATGGCAACAATAAACAAAACAATACTTGAGAAAACTGACACAGGTGCACTTCGTAAGAGAATCCATCTTCCGTGTTCTTTGTACTTTGCTAAGATCCTGTTTGTGTATACCAAATGCTCCGTTAATTAATAATATATACCCGGATATATACATTTGTTAAAAGCATCCCTTTTAGAAATGGGCATTTTCATTCTTAAATCTGTACATGTAACAATTTGAGGAGTTTAAATCTGTAAACACACGCTTCATTCTAATTTTATCTCTTCCTATTTGGAAACACGTTGAAATATTATTTACAAAATTTAAAATAATATTCATGTTCTAAATTAATCAAGAAACATTTTGTTAGAGCAAAGCAGACAACTTTAAAAATAGTTGAATGAAATAATTTAAACTATTGTTAGGTGATTGTTGGAAGATATATCTTTGTCGTATTTTCTTTAACTACTTAAATTATGTTTTATTTGAATTTCTGTAATAAAATGTGTTGAAAAAAATATGTGTTTGTAGTTTCTTTTAAAGCTTCATTATACGGTGGATTTACTCTAGTAAAAATACAATTTAACCATACATTATAATTTTTATTCGAAGAAAACATATCCAGAAAAGAGATATTTTGTTCAAAGATAAAGAAGGGGAGAAAAATTTTAATAATTTTATGAATAAATCTGAGATAAAATTGTAACACAAATAGACAAGGATATTTTGTTTGAAAGGCTTTTTTTAAAGTAGCACTTCAATGAATGATGAAATAGAACACTCAAATTCAATTTTAAAATTCTTATCATTTTATTGTCAATGGAATTTTAAAATAACTTTAATTCGAACATCTTCAGAAATAGAGTGAAATTGGACTTCATCGAAACAGAGAAGACAAACGAGGTGAGGAAAGATTTGTTGATAGCATTATGTTGGGTGATTTACCCTTCAAATGAGATAACGAGCGGTGAAGAAAACTTAGAAATAACTCCTCTTCCCTCTAATCTCATCATTAGCAAAAATATACAAAGTCATGAAAATTATGTCCAAATAAAGAGAACACTCATAAATCATACAATGATTACATCTTGGAGGGCCACAGTCAGAGGTCGATGAAGCATGGCTTGAATCTACCCTGGAATTAAAATGAAAAATCAAGTAATTATTTTGAAAGTTTACGTTTTGCAAAGCGATTTATGTAAACAGCCGTCTAACAGAATTAGTAGAATCCAGGTGTGATGTAATGAATTATCAGCCATTTTACATCAATAGAGAAATTCTACACACATCTTGCAACAGTGTTTTGACTGTTTGAAGCGCCTCCAACAGATCTCTCGTATTACAGCAATGGTGAAACGGCAAAGATAGCGCGATAACGCGCGCGAGGATATCATACGACTGCACGTTAAAATGATATCTTGTCTATCAGGAACCTGAAATATCAAAGCTAGAAAAATCAGATCCCATTGTCGGTTAAAGTGAAATATTTTATCGATAAGCATGTGTATTCTCCCTCTGTATTTCTGTGTGTGCATAATATTTGTAGATTTATTTTAGACACGGCAAGAGATGCGTGCGTGACATGGAATTTTATTCTGGATTGCTTCCCTTGATTTTTACATTAAACATTTATTAGAGGTAGGTCATAGTGATTTTTAGAATTTTACACAGACGTCTGGAAAATGAATTTATTGATTTTTTTTGATAGACATTATATTAGGGATACACTTTGTGATAACAAAGGGATCTTTATGTTTTCTTGACATACATTCTATTTTTGCTGTTTTGGTATGAAAATAAAATCCTTACTCACAGCGAATATTAAATTTGTTTTCTTAAAATTATCTCCTTGACTTTAAAAATAGAATCAAACCTTGGAGTCATGAGAACCAATTGTATACTGTTGCGTGTGGAAATATATAAACAGAAGTATCTTTTTAACGTTTTTAAACATCAGAGATTTTACAAAATAATAAACTTAAGATCAAGAAAGTAAATCGATATTTCAAAGATAAAATTTCTACAGAAAAAATTCATGGTCGTGCTGTGAGCATATTATTCATGCTTTCGTGAGTATATGCTATAGCTTCAATATTTAATACAGTAGTTCATGTTTTGGTGTTATAAGTGAGTAGAGTTCAGACACATCAGAGTTCACGTGCCGCAAATAAAGCTCTTCTTTTGCCCGAAGGTTCTGAATCTACTCTCCGTCCAATCAATTCTCGTTTGTCTATTGAACTTTACGACCAGTGAGGGATTTAGATCAGTCGGGGGAGAATTTTTCGATTGCAATTCTGTCTTTATAGACTTAACCTTAAAAGAAAATTAAACTTGATCATTTTTTTTTCTAAATCGAATATTGGATTTATATTTTTAATCTAAAAAAACCTTAATTTTTAATAGGGATATGGAAAATGTTTCGTTTGAATTCTTTTGAAAATTCTATTAAAAATTGAGTATGGAATCCGTAAATAAAGGACATGCATTAAAAAAAAAAGTATATCTTGAAAAAATCAATCTAGAAACTTTCGAACCCTTATAAGCATTTTGCACACGCCTTTTAAATTGCTTTCGGAAAGAATAAAAGAACACAAGTAATTCTAATATATTTTTAATATATCAATTTACGTTTGTCAAATTATATTATTAATGTACATTATACAAATTTTTAAATTGATCAAGTTATATACAAGAATATAAATCAATTAAAAAAGAGTGTCATCTTAATAAGATACACGTAAAATAATAAAATATATGAAAAAGACATTGCATGGTTATAATGTGTGCGGTCTATCCAATACCTCTAAAAACATACACCACATATTTACACGTATTGGGGGATATTTTACAAGTCGTGTGACATGAAAAGTAAAGAGGATATATCATACTCCACATCTTATTTCCAGAGCAGTTTTTGCAGATTGGCGCCAGCATATAAATTCCAAGAATCAAAATTGGTCTATGGTTGATAAGAAAACAAACCAACACACGTGCAACTGTCACTCAAAGTAAAAGCCTCGCCAGTGTATACATTGAAATTTTATTTTCTTTTTTATTGACGAACACGGTGTATATTGTGAAGTAGTTGGGTTGATGGTAATGACATTTCATTGATAGATTCGAGGATCCTTATCTCTTTATGAAGATATTATTATCAGTATTTCTTTCATGACTGCGATAAGCAGCTCTGCTGTATTTTATCAGGATCTGAATCTCAATAACGTAACGCTGAAAGACAACTCTTTACCATTTCCATTGGTTCTATTTAAGCATTGATTGTTTTTATATAGTTTTAGCTCTTTTGCAGCTACTTCCTAAAGAACTAATTGAAAATTTGAAAATATTTAAATTTTATAATAATCATTATATATTAAACTAAATATGTTTTAACATTGAAAACGGTCTTATTGTGTCCAATTCCTTTGTAATTTGGAATTTAAATAAAATTGTGTTCAAATCAAATCATAAATTCGGTTCAAATTCATAGGCTGATATTGATGTTACACATGTTTTTAAAAAGATTTTCAAACAAATAGATCAAGAAAGTCGAACGATATTTCAAATATTAACTATGTTCAATATTATTGGCTGATATATGAAACATTTTCTCACGAATTTGAGAAGGTTGAAAAAGAGAGGAGATCTGAAGACGTCATTTCCTTAATCTGTTTCAATGACATCTGCCAGGACTGTCACTATATTTAGCAAAAGTTCATCGACTTCTCGGTTGTTTCTCACATTCTTATGTTTGACTTACAGTCGTTTCCTGCTCACAGTGTATAATGATTCATGTTCCTCCTTCAAGTTTTGAATTGGGGGTCTGGGGGATAATTTGGGATGCTGGGTATGAAAATATACATATTTCAATCATTACATATTCATCTGCGTGTTCTCAATTCAGTAGTATTCTCACTGCGTGTTTTTGTAAGGTTTTGTATGATATGGTCAGTGACTTGTTGAATGAACATCGAGGCATTTATTTGAAAAACACTTCTAAAAGCTGTTCTTAAGAAATGTATCGTGACATTTTGGAGAATTATTTTCCATTGTTTATTAATAATTCCTTTTCTATTTAAAAGGGGAAAAATGAAAGGCCTGATTTTGTTTTTGAGGACAAGGATGAGGTCCTTTATTTGTCGTTAATCTATTAAATATAAATCATAATTACCTCGTGCACTTATGAGACGTGGTCAAAAAACGTAATCAAATTCAAAGACAGGTTCATAGAACGTGCAAATTGAAGTCGATTCGATTTAAGAGCAATTAACGCCCATCAATCAACTCTAGATAGACTACCTTTATCCGGAGAATCTCTATCCTATCGTCAATCGACCATCTGCTCTCTTCTTTACAATGGTTGATGCGACTTTATCACCCTTCTAGAAGCCCTGGACATATCATCGCACCTCGATTGTTTGTGTTGTGCTATCTAGTTCCAACCAATTCCACGAAAGCTTGTCAGTTTTGCTGAAGCTTTATTATGATAAATGTATCAACATCATTTGATTATATTAATCACCGTATAATTACACTGACTATTAGCTATTAATATTATCAGTATCTTCTTTTTCCTGAGCAAAAGGATGTGTAATGAAAAACATTGTCTTGTTATGTCGCTCTTATCTGCTTTTCTCATTCCTTGCTTATCTCCGTATTTATGGTGCACTATTGGCAAAAGTCACCTTCAGGGAATGGCTAGTAAACGACATGATTTAATAAATATTCTTTTGTAAATGCTTAATGATGATAAATCGAACCTGATAAATGTTTGGAAGTCGAAAACTCTCCCTCGTCTTTTGCGAATTCAGCGCGCGGCGAGGAGACAATATTTTTCTCCATCCGTTTATGGGGACCCTCGGTC
Source organism: Saccostrea glomerata (assembly GCA_003671525.1). Classification (NCBI taxonomy): domain Eukaryota; kingdom Metazoa; phylum Mollusca; class Bivalvia; order Ostreida; family Ostreidae; genus Saccostrea; species Saccostrea glomerata. Next base: position 565,088 of record PRKT01000173.1, on the reverse strand, counting down.
AATTAAACAGGACCTATTTACCAAAACATACCATACTTTGACTGCGGACCTCACATTAACATAATGTTAATTTGTTATTTTTATGGCAAGAAGTTGAAATTTTAAAAGCCTTTCTAATGCACCATTACTAATCATTAAACTTTTATGCTAATTCGCAGTAATCCACGCTTTTTAGACTTTAGAATGAAAATATTCTCCTTTTAAAATTTGATCAAAGGCCGATTGGTTATGGACTTCCCACTATTTACACAACATAATAATTTATACGAATCGACACTGGCGCCAAAGTTTACATTAGACACAATAGAACCATCGTATAAATAAAATTATGAGTTAGTTAAACATAGAAGGCCTCCACCATTCATCAAGGGATGAATGCAGTACGCCCAAAATCAAATCAAACACAATGTACGATATGACATCCAAGCCTCCTCGCTCAGTTCTGAACAGCTCGACGAAATTGAAACTTTTTTTTAAAAAAGGGAACTCTTAAATACACTTCAGTTTTTTCTTATCAGATTAAGGGCGATAATATCCCATCTCATGTAGAAGGTGTGTGCTCGCGTGACAAGGGTATTATTATACATGTAATGTGTGTATCTATTGTGTGTGTATTTGGTATACTGTATTTGTTGCAGTTTGAATTATGTTTATGTATCAATTTTTTTTTTTATTTCATTAGGAACATTGTTTGAATGATATTTGTATGATTTACATATGGATAATATATCATTCTTTTGATTTTTTATACACTTTAAAACTGATGAAAATTTATTTATATTATTTTGAAATTTTCAATATTTATCTCAAATAATTACATGTATCTTTAATGAAAAACTTGTAATTTCTTTTTTATACTATAGTGCCAAAAATGCAATATTTTCCTGAATATTATGAAAAATTGTTTATTTCTAGATCTATTTTGAAGAAACAAACTAAAGTTATTGAAATATTCTTCAAAGTGTTTTTCTCCATTCTTACGACGAAGAAAAACGATCAGAAATTTTCTTTCATGAAACTTGTATCTTTTTAATTTGTATTTTAATATTACAAATCAAATATAATAATTTATTGCAAATATTATATATGAAAGCTTTTTGTTTCAATTTCTAGTTAAAGTTCCATTTTTTATTACGGAAGTAAACGTTAAAAATGCTATCCAACAATTTCAAATTAAAGATAATAATTAATTGCATATTCATAATAAAATCTCGTTTTCTGTTTTAATTATTGCTTCAAGTTCCAATTTTTATTGCGGAAATTAAAGTGAAAGTATCATCCCACAACGTACTAAAGGTGTGTTTTATCCACCGCTAGCTTAACCACGTGAGTAGCCCGGAGGCTGAATGGTACTCCCGCGGAACAAAATGACGGAAATAAAATCCACGTTTTATTACCCTACACTGTAATTCTTATATTCAGTGACCATCTACTGGAAATGATTGAACATAGTTTTTTAAGTTATTACACTCTCAAGCTATCAATGAAAAGTAGTGTCTTAAAAATTAAGCTAAAATGTAAATCCTGTAAAAACAAAAACTTAACCCAATAATTTCCAAATCATCATATATAAAAATTAAGTGTTTGAGAAAACTTTTTTTTACAATTAGCAAACAGAACATAATATACTCTGACATAATTAATGATTTTTTTATGCTTTTTAATGTTTTTCTATCTACAATACTTTGAAGTTATGTTGCATTGAAGGATGGGTAGTGGCGTATTAATTTAAAGTATATCAGTAAATATATTCCTCAAACTTACGCATATATATTTATAAGTTTTTTTTAAAGTTATTGTGTCTATGAACTATGCCTGAACAGGTAGCAAATCGGTAAGTTCTTTTCTATTAAATAAATACAGAAAACGCTTACCAAATGTGCAATTGTTTTCTTTATCATAAAAAGCTATAAGAGATGAAGTTCGACACGTTCATTTTAAACCAGAATTGGGAAAAAGACAACAAATTAACAGATGAAAGTTTTCTATGACGATGAGTCTTTTCTCATCAAATTTTGAATTTTTCCTCCAAAGTGTTCCTCTTTTGAAGCACACTGTCATACATGTACATGTAACCTTCAATGGAGGATAAATGTCAAACAGGCGTTAACTGTGAATAATGCAACATTTGCTTAAACTCATTTGCCATTTATGTATAACATATAAAAACATGCATGGATGCTTTGGAAAGTTGCAAGAAAATAACAGTTATAATTATACCTGCTGATAAATTTCGGCAGGTATAATTTTTTAAGTAACATAATTCCTTATACTTAAATCTTGCATACATGTAGTCAAACGTGCAATAAAAACAAGAGGAAAAAAAAAACACTGAACAATATAAATCTTTGAAAATATTAGGAAGAAAAATTGTACTGAGCAGCTTACTGTACAATTTCCAATTTTAATATGTCTATGCTTGCATATCATTACTCGTCCCATATTTGTACGCTTTGCAATAAAGTATATTTGATTCGAAAGTTCTTGAAATATGTTCTTGTTTGTCATCTTACATGTAAGTTAAGCATTCGAAATTCTGCTTTAAAATAAAAAAAAAGAAGAAAATTCTAAGGTTCAAAAATGATGAAAACAACAATCACAGCTTGTAAAAATTCACATGACCACCATGAAATTTGACTGTTAATCAATATTAAACTTGGTGGTAATTCCGGCAGTATGCATAGTATTGCATATCTAATCATTATCTCACTTAAAAATCTTATCAAATTTCAAAGAGAATCTAAACCTTGGGTGATGTTCGCAACATGGCTTTACGGTATGTTATGAATACAATTTTCCAATCCTCTACCTCGACATTAAACATTAAAATTTCATACTAAGTGCAATACTGTTCCAAAAAAAAAACTAAAATATAAATTCTTTCAGTATTTTGCAGATGTAGCATACTTAATGCATGTGGGATATTAAAATGGTGCAAAAAGGAAAGATGGCCAAAAAGAAGAAAAAAACTAAAATAGAGTATACAACAAAGTTTGCAATATCATTTCTCGCAGACGACAAGGCGCGTGAAATATTACGTATTAGATTACAAAAATCTCTGCTGTCGTTTGCTCGTATCAAATAGATCACCCTAGTATCATATGGGCTGACAATTGACCCTTACTAGTATTGTTGTCCCAAAGGCGTGGAGAAGTCATGCATGTTATATTGGAATGCAACATTAGATAGTACAGACATTATACCCTGCTGATAGCACTCATTATTTGTGGAACATTATTTAGATTTTGAGCAATCTTATTTCAATGATGTGTCTTGTTGCATCCTTAAAACACGTGTCTGTTTTATATTTCAGAATGATAAATTTAACTTTGTATGACAAATCACGGTTTAGCCCTAAACTTTGGAGAATAGAAGACACGAAATTGGCGCAGTTTTCTTAAAATATCTCTATATTCTACTCTTGCTCTGCATTTTAGTCTGGGATTCAAAAAGTAACAATCATTTGTTTTGTATTGGGTTTATCTTCTTGTATTTTTAGTGTGTCTGTACATTACATCTCTTTTACATACAATTTCAAATCAAAATAATTTTTTTTTTATTTGATGTCTCTTTGGATACCTAGTTCTCTTTTATAACTTAATCTTAAAGGTTAACAAACATGAATGCTCCTACCAAAATTGTACTCCATCATTTGTAGCTAGTAAAGTAAGTGAGTACATTCCAAAAAAATGGAGAATGGGGGCAAATTCGTTAATACTAGACACATGAGTCAATCAAATCCCATGTCTTAAATATATTCAGAATAATTTACCATATATAGCAGACATAAATTCCATGACCCTTGATAAAAATCTTCATCTATCATAAAACCATAAAGGATTGGGGAGAAAATTCGAAATTGATCTACCAAATTTTTGATAAACAAAACTATCATCAGTTTTAAGAGTGAGATAAGAAAAATCCCGAGACCTCCAGCGATCGTAAAATTAATTCTTACATAACGTGACTACAGCAAAAATCAGGAGACCTATCGATAACATAATGATTAGATGGAATTGTTTAGCATTAAACCTCATTCCCTGCAACGAAATCTTGACATCGATTCGATGTTTTGTTTCAAATAATGTTAACAAAGGATACAGAAGATAAGACTTTTTATCGTTTCCCGCCTTTATCTGATGTGTCAACCTAACATCATCATCCAAGTTCACGTAGACATTATCAATGGCGTTAAATTGTCGGCTCAAGGGGGTGACACTCACAAGGGTAATTTTTCACTGTTAATCGGTAAGACTAGGTTGATAAACGAACACAATTTATTCAATATGAGTGGACGTTTATAATCTTTTCTACAATTGTTTCTCTGTAAAATTACCAAATAATGGACTTATTTTTTCTAGAATTTGAAGTCAATGTGGGATTATTTACATAATATTTGCATATATAAAGTCGTGTTCGATTTGACACGCGTATTTACTCTTATTAAGGGAAATTAGAGACATTTTATATTGCAAGAATCGTATTAAACTTGGTATTTTCGGTACTTAGTGAATATATTATACGAAAAATATAATCCTCGCGCGTAATGAAAAAAGCGCTTGTGTGACAGTTGAGGATCAGTGTCAATCCAAACATTTTACAGACCAAAATGGGATACGAAACGGTGGCCTTTCCGCAGGGAACTCTGCATCATATTACATCACATTACGGGCCGAGCTGGAAAATATAAATGAGAATTAATCATCCATTATTATATTAACTAAATGCAAGAAATTATCTCACCACGATGTAATGTGACGATGCTATTACACTCACGGTGAATTCTGCATGGTTTTATGTCTTTTTCTGTACTTTTAAATGTATAGTAATTGAAAGAAAACAACAGTATGACTGAATGTTTAATCTGATTTATTGTTTTAAAAAAGTTAAATAATCATGCTTTTATGTTAAGATTTAATTTTATATTATTGTAATGTGCCTTTTTCATTAAAACTGTAGTAATATTTTGAAGATAAGATTATCTTTCCAAAAGTTAATTTGCTTTAAATTAAACAATATTTGTCATTGAGGTAAATAAATAGGATTATAGACAAATTAGGTTTAAACCATAATGATATAAATTGTGAAAGGAATAAAAACGCTATCTGTCCAGACGAAATGAAGAATTTTGAAACTAAGTGTAACAGATTGCTGTTTGTAAGTATGATATGATAAGAATACGATATGATTTTTGGGTTCTGATCATTATGGGTGTTATGGTTATCTTTTTCCGTTCAATCATCTACATTGAAATTTTTACTCCTGATAAGATTACATATATCTTTTCCTTAATAAAATTTATTCCAATTATTCCTCATTTTTATAGTTGAAGAAAAGTCTACTTTTCTACATAAAATGTTCATCTTTCTAAAACAAGGTGGTCCAGAACACTAACATTTTGGAGAACCCACACATACCTTAACATTGTAGCAGGAAAATATTCCATTATCATTTTTATAAAATCAAAAATAATAATTTATGCTTCACTAACCTGCAATGGTTTCCATTCTCATTCTTTACATAGAAAAGTCGAAATGAATTTGCTCTTAGACCAGCAATAGTCCTGGCTGCTTCTATTTGTATGTTTGCCAATAATTTTGCATCTTCTGTGTCGCAGTTGTCCTCGACATCATCTGTAAATCCAGGTAGTTATATGGGACTTGTAAAATACATTTTGATCCTTCAATATTTTTCAATTAATATGTTTTAAATATATGTTTACTATAGTCATATTGATCTGTAATATTTCTGGATCCTCTCGTAGCTCTTTACCTTTGTCAATAGATGTGGTACATGCGTGAATATTTCAGTTTGTATAGTTATCATATCTCTTATGGACAATTAATAGATCTTTGACAGAGTCTTCTATTAGCATGTTTCTTTAACTTTTTGTGGCGCAAGGAAGACCATGCACCCACCTCAGGCTTTGCAATACCCCGATGTCAATTATTATAAATTTGTATTCCGTCTATAACATGCATATCCTATTCAAATTCCTCCAAATGTTCAGTTTCTGCAATGGGCGGAATAATTCTTTGTTTTGGTAAATCAGCATTAATTTCATAAAATACCAGTAAAAACTACTAAAGGAACTTTTTTTTTATAATATTTATCAATTTGCCAAAAGGATCAATGTTTATTTTCATGTAAACCATTTATTTAGAAAATTGAAACACATTTAACATAACAATGTTATCATCTATGAGGTGAGGTTGACTTAAGAGATTTCCCTTAATATATTTTCATATTTCTTGAATTTGATAAAAAGCTTTTCAGTGAGGTCTTTATCTAGTTCTAATTAGTATTTTTATTTTCATGATGAAAATAATTCAATTTGTTTAAATACATAAAATTGAATGGATATTAAGAATTGATTAACCTTCCTTCGACTTTTAATCAGAAATATTGCATGTTTGTTTGTTTGCTACAGATTATTGTCAAGTACAGAATACCTCAAGAGCAAAAATATACAAGTTGAAGAGAAGTAGAGAAAATTACTATTGAAAACTCAATTCCATCTATACATGAATTACACAAATGTAAGGCTTAAATTGCTGAACAAGAAGATTGAAAACATACTCAATTCTCTTGACTCTTAACATTTAAATATATATATTCATTCTTCATATTATATGATCGTTATCTTACAGAGAAAAGCAAATAAAAGGTTTCTAAGTTTGTTTATCTTGTTACAGTGATAAATATGCATGTACTTTTAAATTTAAAATAAATAAAAATCTTTAAAGGACATTAGATATAATCATTATAAACCATACCCTGTATATCTGATATCTGTTAACACTTTACTTAAATAAAAAAAGGACACACAAAGGAAAAGATATCATTATCTAACACTTTATGTAAAAGCAGAATTGTAATCACATATTGAATGGTATATCTTTTCTGATGTTTTAAGATATCTTAACGAACAGAGAGTGGTATATATTTGCCTTTCAATTCACCTAATTCGTGTCGAATGCAAAACAACGGAGAGCATTTCGTTGGGGGCTTCTCTTCGCATATAACCCAGTCTGAACTCTTCAACATTAGTCTCAAATTGTTTTTGCTTCTTCTTTGATCTTCCTGGCATAGTAGTCTAGGTCAAATCCAAAGTGACCAATTGCAAGTAATATGGAATTGGTCAGAGCATTCCGTGGAGCAGATCGCTCACAAAAAACAATGGCGGAGACGTTAGGGCCATTATAAAGTCTGGTAGCTGGGACTTTTTTGCCTTTTATCAGACGATTTAATATTCCATTATCAGATTCCTCCGCCGAGATACGATCATGAAACATCCCAGATCTGTCTTGTAAGATCTAGGGTTCATATTATGATATTGCATTGCCTTATTCCATACCACGCAGTTTTTACCATCGAACACGGAGTATCTCGTCTCCTCTCATTTCTAATTTGACAAATGTAAAATGACAAGACCATAATACCAAAGCTTGTTTTTTTCTAGCATACTCCCCTCGGCTCGTCTGTGCGTTTTCTTTCATGTGTCTTTTGTATGTAAAATGTCTCTTGTCGCTACTAATAGTAGTAAAGTGGTTCTCGGGCGCCTAAAAGAGGTATAGTCTATGTATATGGTATCGGGTATCAGTGAATTTCTTCTTTGATATATGGGAGACCAATTAGAAGCATATTTCGCTCTTCATTTTCTTCTACTTTTCTTTTCATTGGGACAAGGGATCCCGAAGGCATGAGGGAGTTTGTTTGTGTTATTTGATGATGTTTTGTCAGCATTAATTTCGACATTCCATGGAAAGTCATCGTTGATGCCAGTGGGGAAATATTTTTTACGGCCCGAATCCTCTCGCCTTCGTTCAATCAAGCGCACCCATCACGGTTCAAATGACGTAGATCAAAAAGCTTGGTGGCTTTTCGTTGGTGTACTAGGGGGCTCTCGACCTAGGCCCATCACAATAAAAGTCCCGTATTGACTTGAATTTGGTCAGATAAGATCAATTATTGTTCTATTGTTATTCAGAGGGAAATTGAAGTTAATTGACGAAGGCCGACTTTCAAGCTTTAAGACAAAAAGGAAAAAAATCCACTGCATTCTTCCCCCTTCTGTCTAAGATGATAAGATCTATCAGTTTCTTCTGCTTGTTATATTAAAAACATTTAATTTTTTGCCTCAACAATAAATTATGTTACAAATTACAATTTTCTATATAAAAAAATATTACTTTCGATATAAAGCACATATTAAGCACCAACTTCACAAAGTCCTTTTGCATAAAGCAGAATGTTTTGAACGAAATTAATTAATCAACTTTGGATTTTATGCTTAAATTTTCAATCATTCGTATGGAAACCATATACTATTTCTTTGAAATCTGATCCTTATTAGGCTAAATATCTAATACTTAAAGCGGGGCTGGTGTCTGAACACTGTGTGAAAAGCAAGTTGAAGTGGAAAGAATCAGTGTTATTCCAGACTATAAGTTTACACATGAATGTAGAAATTTACGAAGACTAAAGCAATGACTAGGACTAATAATAATGGCCTGAGTGATTTATTTTGTCACTTGAAACAATACACTTTACTTTGTAATAAAAAAACAGCAATCATTATTAAGAAGATATTACAAATGATATTGCTTTTTTCTTACAAAAAAAAATGAAGAATTTCAAATAAGAAAATGGTAACTCGTTCTAAAGAAAAAGAGGAAACTGACAGTTTACCAACAAGTCCAATTAATGAAGTAGAATTTATTTGTTTTCTTTCCGATAAGACATTTACAAGAGTTTTGTTTTTGGTAGGCGTTATGACTTCAACCTCTTGAAATAATAAACACATGACGCTGTCACGCCCTCATATGCCTGAAAGGAACGACAACTCTCTAGCAATTACAGATAAAATTTTTATCTTTTTTTCCGAAACATACAATTTAGCAACGAAAATACAAATCGACACTTTCTCCCTAAGGGTTCGGTAGAGAACAGTGAAAGCTCGTAATTTGGGTTTGTTTTGCTTGCGATTAAGATCAGCCCCCGTTAAAACGTTTCTTATCAGTAACTTCTGATATATTTTGCCGTTTTATCTCATGCCCCATCTATGAAAAAGTAAACATTCACATTCCTATGACAAATCTGAAAAAAAATAAGAAAAAAATATTTAAATGTCACATGGAGTAAAACAAAATTGTAAAATTCGTATTATTAATTAGAAAACAGATATACCATTTGCGCTAAACTTACACATGAATGTTGTGCTAAAGGAAACAAAAATACTCTTTTTTATAATTTAAGAGAATGAACTTTAAATATCGCTAAAAATGTATAAAATATGAGTACACGTGTAAAATGTTAATTATCAGGATGACAGATCTGCCATTTTTTTCTTCATTTAGGTGCATTTCGTATATTTTTTCCTTCCCTTATCACCTCGTATCCCCTATCTGTGACCTTGATCATACCTTCTGCAGCTACTGATAAACTTTTTTTGCTGCCTATGAAAAATTAATGCAGATCTCCTAGTGTTGCCCTATGGCCGTTTTCCATTTTTATGTTCCATACTTTGTATAAAATATGTACAGAAAGGACTCTACTCTGATTTATCTGTGTATCATTTTTGTTAAAATTATCTTTTAATTTATCATATATGAAAATTTTCAATATGTTATTTGATTTCTAAAATATGTTTTAGTATTCCTGTAGGCCACATTTGGAGAATCAACAACAAAAAAGGAAAGTTGTTTACCCGAGTTGTGAAAAATAGATTTTTGATGAATTAATTTTACGCCGAAAAAAAAATTATAATAAAAGTCGTTGATGATTTCAAGTTAAAGAAATATTTTTTTTATTATAGCGGTCTGTAACTCATTTCCACGTAGAACCTACATTAACCCATTCATAAACTTTTCATTCATTTAAAATTTAATCACATTTATCAAATCTGTACAGAGGGCATTTGAAAACCATGTTAAATGATTAGCATACACAACACAATACGGAACCCTGGGATTTACATGTATAAATGATATAATAATTTAGGCATATCAAAATATTCATATCTCAGGAAGCACTGAGTTTATAAAAAGAACAGATGGGATCACGGCCGTTTTTCTGTTTAATTTGAAAAGAAGAGACAAGATCTAACGCATGTTTCTATTAGTTCCTCGAGATATCTCAGATAATATATATAGAAGGATTCTTTGAAGCAAATAGTTGGTTTTATTTAGGTGTTCAAATCTTGCCGTGAAATCGATTTCATTGAGCTGTTAAAGCCCCAGGAAATCTGTAGAATTTTATGTACTGTGAAAACCACGGCATATTTCTTATTGCAAGAACGAGTTTCAACACAGGGTCCAAATGCATTCAAAGAAAAGATATTTCGAGAAGAAAATGTAGTTTCAGTTAAATATATAGATAAAATAATTCTTTATTTTGCAGTCCAGAAGTCTTTGTTAATGTGCAATTTTATTTCTGTTCAAGGGGGATAAATAAATTTTTCCTATAAATTATTTTGAAATAATTCTAAAGAAATATTTTGGTAAAACAAAATCAAGTAGCATTTATATCTTGCATATAAATTCATGTATTCATATTGATCATCATCTAACAATGCAGAGTTTGATGTCTTTTGTCATCACTTGTCTTTCGAGGGTAGAGATAACCTTCAATTGGATTAAAGTAATCCTTTGATTAGTCTAATTAGCATATTTAATCCCCTCTTAGAACATTAATTGATTTTTATGCTGCTTAGGGCTTTGAATTTCGATATTTATTTTGCAATAGTGCAGTAGTATTCATTCCACATCTTCGAGGACAATGCTAATCTTTAATTTAGTATTACGACGTCGAAGTTTCGCTTAAAGCAGGAATTCTATTAATAAAATGATTTTAAAGCATCGTTCATTATTTTCCTGATTGAAATATAAATAAAAGTGTGCTTAGAAATAAGACCTTCCTGACATTTCAGACTATTTATTTATTTATTAATTTTTTTTTATTTGATCAGGTATCTTTTCCATTGATGCTTGTTAAATTGAGAGATCATACCACCCGTAACTACAATATAAATTCTATTATAACAGTAAGCATATTTAAGAAAAATAATAATATAAGAAATAAATCTACATGTACGTGCGAAAAGAAAAAAATAAAATGAATGAATGCCAAATTTGAAATAATTATTTTATTTCCTTCTCTGATATTATATAGAATTGCCTATCAAACTTTAATTGCTTAATTGAAATCAAATACAAATGTATACCCTACAGTCATAAACATCAACAATGAATTACCTATTTCCGTCTTTTGTCATTGTATATAGAAAGTAATTACGTATCAATTTTCTATTTTCTTTCCGTTTCTCGTTACCTTGTCGATATACCTTTAAGAAACAGTGGTGTCATACCTTTCGGGACTTATCGTGTTTTACCATTGACAAGCGTTTAACCTCCCGCTTGACAATATTTTACAACTTCCTTCCCTTTACATACAACAGGTATTGGCAATATGCTTTACAAATGTCGTTAATTTCATTGACAAAAATTAGAAAGTCATCATGAACAATTGTATTTTCTATTTTCTTTCTTTCTCATGGACCGAATAAATACAGAATGTGTTTGAAAAAAATCAATAAATAATTTTCCGCTGATCTTTATCTTTGTAACTGATGAGATAATTTTAGAGATAAGGTTGATACACAAGAATGCCATGAATTTTATATCACGGAATTCCGCATTTTTTGTGTTGAAAAGCTAAAACATGTAATCATACCAATAATAGCCTATTCTAGATCTAAAACTGCTAAAATTAGCATAGAACATACATCATAAGCATGATTAAAATTTGTCTTTGAATCATATAATACCGTTTCCTTTTCTTCTCATGAGCAGTTAATGTTACTTTTTGCTCCTTTGGGAAACAGCGGCCTTGGTGATTTTTTACGGAATAGCGATCCCGACAATTTCTCACGAGCGCCACGCCGTCTGTCGGACTGCGTTCCTCGTCATTATCTGTCGTGTAGCAAGTCATCATCCAAGCAATACCGGATTGATCTACACACGGTAATTATTTAGAAGCTCGCAAAATCGCGAGAAGCCTGCATTTTCGACATCGGAATTATGTGTTTGCTAGTTTGTCTGACGAGCTCTATATCCCTTTGATCTATATTTTGATGAAGATAATATCTCCATGATTATCTAAAACGATTATCTTTAAGTATCCGATTATTGTCCGCTTTGCATTTTCAGCATTTCACCTCAATCAAATGGTTTGTGGTATATGGGAGCAATGGCGCATATATTATCAACAATATTTATCGTCAGTTTAACACAGTTTTGATCTAATTTACCCTTTTCTCCTCAACTTTCCTAATGTCGTATTTTATTCAAAAGAAAATTTCAAAACAAATCTTCTTGATGTTTCATCAAAAGTCCACCAGCTCATCAGAGCCACTCTAACATCTGTAGACAATTCTCTTTTATTGCTTCATAAAATTTTATTATCAAATTTTGATTAATCGAGCAGCTAGGGATACTTGTACACAGATAAAATCCCCCAGGGCGGGTCATTTCTCTCCTGCTTGTAGCAGTCTTCATGTTTAGTGGTGGCGACAGGTGCGCACTTTAATAAATTGTCCATGAAGAACATATCTCTGCTCATCTCTGGAGTTGTCTTCAAGTCTTCCCTACTTTCTCTTTTGATTGGCTATCACCCGCAGACTAGTTTTTCATGATAACCTGGTTTAAATAAAAAACAATGTCAAGTGTATACATGTATCGTCATACATCTGCAACTAACTGAATGTTTTTCAACTTTCTAAAATCCTAGATACAATAGGTTATCATTTTTATTGAATGTCAATAATTAGTGTTTTATGATTAATAATTGATATTACATTGTACCAAATTACAAAATTTCTATTTTATCATTGCAAACAGTTTATTTCCCCTCTTTGTATGTTAATGTTATCAGATTATATTTTCCTTTTCTCTGGAAGCCGCTTTTCAAATTTTGGGAAAAAAAGTAGATAAATAAAAGGAAAGAAAATTAGATAAGACATTAAAATTCTTTGCCTTATTAATGAAATCCAGTTGTGATGTTGATATACCTTTTTTTGTGAAATTGTCTAAATGGGTTATTAAACCCTGTTTAGAGGTTTTCTTACATGGTTGATAGAGTCAATTTATCCTATATGATAGTAATAAACTAATAAAATATGCAACAAAAGCACTAATCGAAAGAGATAAAAATTTGATTTAAAACATCTACTAATATTGGTACTTATATCATAAGACACATATGAAAATAATTTGTTTATTGCTTCTGTAATATTTTTATTATACTTGCATATTTCATATTATTAAAATAATGGATAAGAATTATAAAATATTGGACCTCCTCTGTAATCTTGAAGACAAAAATTGACAAAAATATTCTTTTCTGTTTTTATAATATACAATTTATAAAATAACCATCGCTATTTGTTAATCTAAATTAAATTATAGCTAAGTTAACTTTAGTTTTGGAATTTAGTTTACAACATTCATGCAAAAGTTTTGGGTATATGGGTAATTCATAATATGAAAATTTCTAAATTTACCCTCCACAGACATTACTAATTCAATTCCAAGATGTAGTTATATTATTATTTAGATAAAAAAGTACACATAATTGTGTTTTAAGAAAAAAAGTTTTTATCCCCTTTTTATTGCGCTCTGAATATTCTGAAGTCAACAAAAAGAAAAAGATAAAAAAAAATATATTGTACATGTAATTATGATACCATATACACGTACATATAAAAATTAATCTTATCATCTGACATCCAAGATCCCAAGAATAATTTACATCTCATGAATCATTTGAATTTGCATGTTGAGAGACATTGGCATTAATACATGTATATCATCGACTTTTTAACATACAATTCAATTATGTTACATTTAATGTTTTAAGGTGGTTAATGTTGATGTACATGTAATAGTATAGTAGTATCAATTCGAATAATAAATAAATGAAATTAAATCGTTTTATCTAATTTTAAACCGAATTGATTCTTTTATTATGTAAGTTAAGAAAACCCTTAGAATTTTAATTATTCATGATTTCCTATTACTTAGAATTTTGGTGCAAATAAATATTGAATATGCCAACAAAGCTAACTTTGCTTTTAAAAATGTGAAAACTGCATGGAAAAGTTGAGTATTCCTCTCCTTTTTAACTTTTTATTACTATACATGTACAAGCAAAATTATGATGAAATCAACTGTATAGAACCTACAAGTAAATTGTAAATTGTATCTCTTAAAAAGAAAACAAAATCAAGTATGATCTTAATGCACTGGTTACAAAATGTGCCAAAATAGGCGATCTAGACAAGAAAGACTTTCTAATCTACTTATGAGGAGGCGTGCTTGGGTTCCATGTATTTAGATATCATTATTCTCCATTCATAATCATTTAAGAAAACAAAACACTAAAACAGATTAGGTATTTATCTATTCTGATTCAAAAGTAGAGCAATTTACTTTTAATGCAATTTTCATGTTTGAAATACTTATTTAAAAATATAAAACAATTAACGCATGCGTTATAATATCATTTGCAAAATTTATGTATAAAAAAAATTAACTCATGGTTCTGGACATGGTTCTGGACATAAAAGATCATGAAGAAAAAAGTAAAGGGTGAAATTTTTAGAATGTTATCATTACACAGGAGATGTGTTGCATTTCCATGAGAAGTAGGTCTTTACAGACTCCTATATGAGTGTTCTATGCAAAATAAATGAACAGTGAAGAAAACATAACTTGTAGATTTGTCTAGACCACTTATGACAAAAGTACTGATGTTACATTCATTTAAAGCACAATGCGTTTAAGCACCTGGTAAATTTTCTATAATTGTAACCTAAATTATTATTGCCTTCTTTGAAATAGATATCGTTAGTGAAGCGAGATCAAACACTTAAATTTTAAATACAAATACATATTAAACTGTCTCTAATTTGGAAATTTCAATGACCTTTGGAATATGACTGAAATTTGGTCATTAAGCTTTGATAATGAAACAGTTCAAATGTCATTGTGAATGATTTCGACAGCCATTGCATAGCTTTTGCAGAAACAAAGCATTTCCTTTGATCTGTTAAGTAGAATAAAGGTCAGGGGCTGTTAATCTGTTATGGAGCAAAATGTTTGTAATCCCAGTGACCTCTTTGCAGATGTGTGCATGAATATACCGTTTTTGCATAATTTTTATTGATATATGAGAAAGAGTTCTGCACATTTTAAATAATAGGCAGTAAAATATGGAGGTGTGGTGAAAGAAAAACAAAGAATAAAGATTTGTAAAACCTGCCTTCAAAGAAATAATCACTTGATTACCGCTATAGAAACAGTGTCAAAAAGTAAAGAGAATAGGAATTCGTCATTGTGAATTCGGGAGTGGTTACATAAGTGAAACAAAACAAATGTCATAATGTGCCTGACCTTGTCCCCAAGGTCATAAAGACTTTGAATGTTAAAAAGTAAAGCAAAGCGTCTTTTATAATTTCAAGCACTTGTAAGGAGATAGAATATATATGATTATATTCATTCATAAAATTTTAAATTTGATAAAAGATTTTGAGCATTTGAAAAATAAGACAATGTAATTATCTAAAGGGGTCATCTATGCATTTATGATATATTTTTTAAGCTCGAAAACTCTCATAGTAATTACGAAATCAATTTACCACCTAGTCCCATTTACGTGACCCCAGTTTTTGATAACAACATTAAATCCCAAATATAAATCAATGGATGTACCTTTAACACATCTGTGGATCATTTCGTGATGATAATATTTCATAATCTAAATAAACCTGATGATCATGTTGATCCGACTTTGTGCAAAGAGCATGCACTTAATTCAGAAAACAGAAGTAAATAAGATTCCACTTGAAAATTAAAACTCATTTCCGATCTTATTCGTTTGATATGTCATAAATCCCCCAGTGGGAGAGTAACATCCCTACACGAATCATCAACACCAAATCATTGCGTTATCGTTTAAGATTACCAACATAAAATTCAAAGGTAGATTAATTAAACGAAAAAATTTCATCTTTAAAAGTTTTTTGATTCCATTGAATAAATGTTTAGTACTTAGGATTGTGTTTGAAGTCTATCGACAGTACATCTCTCGAGCACCTGCTACCGAAGCGACACCCCGCGGTTCTGCGGAATAATCGTAACAGAAGTGAGGAAAAACATTGATCTTTTGCCGTCTTGCCTCGCTTTGAGTGATGTTCATCCACTTGACATACATTCTATTTTTGCTGTTTTGGTATGAAAATAAAATCCTTACTCACAGCGAATATTAAATTTGTTTTCTTAAAATTATCTCCTTGACTTTAAAAATAGAATCAAACCTTGGAGTCATGAGAACCAATTGTATACTGTTGCGTGTGGAAATATATAAACAGAAGTATCTTTTTAACGTTTTTAAACATCAGAGATTTTACAAAATAATAAACTTAAGATCAAGAAAGTAAATCGATATTTCAAAGATAAAATTTCTACAGAAAAAATTCATGGTCGTGCTGTGAGCATATTATTCATGCTTTCGTGAGTATATGCTATAGCTTCAATATTTAATACAGTAGTTCATGTTTTGGTGTTATAAGTGAGTAGAGTTCAGACACATCAGAGTTCACGTGCCGCAAATAAAGCTCTTCTTTTGCCCGAAGGTTCTGAATCTACTCTCCGTCCAATCAATTCTCGTTTGTCTATTGAACTTTACGACCAGTGAGGGATTTAGATCAGTCGGGGGAGAATTTTTCGATTGCAATTCTGTCTTTATAGACTTAACCTTAAAAGAAAATTAAACTTGATCATTTTTTTTTCTAAATCGAATATTGGATTTATATTTTTAATCTAAAAAAACCTTAATTTTTAATAGGGATATGGAAAATGTTTCGTTTGAATTCTTTTGAAAATTCTATTAAAAATTGAGTATGGAATCCGTAAATAAAGGACATGCATTAAAAAAAAAAGTATATCTTGAAAAAATCAATCTAGAAACTTTCGAACCCTTATAAGCATTTTGCACACGCCTTTTAAATTGCTTTCGGAAAGAATAAAAGAACACAAGTAATTCTAATATATTTTTAATATATCAATTTACGTTTGTCAAATTATATTATTAATGTACATTATACAAATTTTTAAATTGATCAAGTTATATACAAGAATATAAATCAATTAAAAAAGAGTGTCATCTTAATAAGATACACGTAAAATAATAAAATATATGAAAAAGACATTGCATGGTTATAATGTGTGCGGTCTATCCAATACCTCTAAAAACATACACCACATATTTACACGTATTGGGGGATATTTTACAAGTCGTGTGACATGAAAAGTAAAGAGGATATATCATACTCCACATCTTATTTCCAGAGCAGTTTTTGCAGATTGGCGCCAGCATATAAATTCCAAGAATCAAAATTGGTCTATGGTTGATAAGAAAACAAACCAACACACGTGCAACTGTCACTCAAAGTAAAAGCCTCGCCAGTGTATACATTGAAATTTTATTTTCTTTTTTATTGACGAACATCAATTACAAATGTAGCTTCTTGTTGCAATAAAAGCTAATGTGCTTTAAGCTCCAGGACATACTTAATAACTAACAATATTTGTTTGGATACCTTTCGCCAAAACTGTTATCCAATTTCAACGTTACAAGGTCTTTTTTAATTCTAAACATACATTTTATGTAACAGATGAAATTTACAAGTAAAATATTTCCAAGAAAAATGTCGCCTGCTGCAAGCTTTTGTAATTATGTAATAGTGTCAAACTCGAAAAGAAGGATCGAATTCTCGGTATAGATTTGTTGTGAATTGCTGATTTATATTTGCTATAATTGAGCGTAAGAAAACACCAGCCTTGTCACCTTTCTGTGCATTTTCAATTATGTTTGACAGGCTGAAAATGAACTAGCCAATTTGGAAGTTTTTTGTTTCTGACGAGGCTTCTATTTCACTTGACCTATACAGAGTTTGTTAATAATATAATTCCCGTTATCTGCTGTTACATCACAACAACATATCCTGAAGAGATTGAGGAGGTATTGATGAAGTTGATTAAGATTTAACAATCCAACGACGCGACACAGTCAACATCAACTTATCAATTATGAAACCAAACTTGATAAATTTCTGCTTTTTGGTTTATTATTACTAGGGAGTGCGGGGTATCATTGAAATGGTTTAAATTTCTTTTATATGTAGGCAGTCTTTGTGTCATCTTTATGTATTGTATCTATGTGTCATCTGTGTTAATAAAAGTTTCATCGATGTATTTAGATAGAAACAGAATGGTTATAGGAAATCATAGATAATCAGATAAATAAACATTTATCATTAATTAAGGTATTCCATAAAAATAGATTATATATTGTTCTATTTAAATAGATTATATAGACAAAGAAAACCAAGAAAATCTTTTAAAAATTCTTATATATAATTGTGTCTAACGATGGATAAAATTATTCTTCCATAATTCGTACATATGAAATTGTCCTATTGTTTAGAATGATAAAACACTTGATGCTTTTTACACCCTTGTGTTTCTAGGGGATGTTATATTATTTTATAATAATTTCTTGTAAGTCATAACAAACATAATACTTTAATTTTTATTTCTTTGTGACAAAATTGTATAATAAATACGTGTCCTTATAAAGATATACTTTAGAAATATACACTTTAGTTACTCCTATGATAATATTACAGTTACAAACTTAGTAACTATATATAATTAAACCAATCATGCATAATGCCATTTCAGAAATCACTTCTGATCAGTAATATTTGTATTTGAACTACAGTAACCTAAAAAATTAAGTATTATCTGTACCCTGGCCTGCATAGAAGCAATTTAGCAAACTATATTCAAGCTGTTCAATATCATATAAAAATTAAAATATATTTATAAGCAGGAATAGTGCAATCAAGACTTTTTAAAACACCAGAGATGGGATCAGGTGCCATTAAAAGTAAGAATCCTCTGTCTACCGGTTGCACCAATACCGTCTGCCCTATGTCTTGTTCGGTAAAACGGAAAAATATCCATTGCTCAATTTATTGAGCAAATAAAAGCATAACAAATAGTAAGGAAAAAGAGGTTAGTCAGCATTCGATAAAATGAAAGTGTATCTGCAGGTAGGGCCATTGTATCGACCATAGAGTTTACGAAATAATGACTTTCGACGAGATTGTTAATTTCTTTGTTTCATCATTTTTTAGATTAAAGGTTTGGGCTCCCTTAAGAAATTATTTTGTTTTTTTAACTTTCACATTTATATTAAACAAGTATATACATGTACAAAAGTATATTCACATATATATCTCCATTCAGGTACCTATTATAGATAACTTATACAGGTTTCAAACTTACATAAAGTCATTCACATACACATGTTCACATTTAATTAAACATACGTGAAAGTTGTTTTAATATAGGAAAGAAAAAGGGGCAGAAAAAGAAAATGTTTGTACGTAAAGCATGCTCTTGCGTATCATGACAACAGGGAGACATCAATTCATTATGCATAAAGTGCTGTACATAAATAAGAGAAGTTGACGAGATAGAAGTTATCACTTTTCTCATAAAGTTTGGTTGTTAGGCTACCATTAACGAAGTATATGTAACTATTGTTAATTGATAATATGTCATTGATATTTCCAAATATCAATAAAATTTTCAAGCTTTTGAATAACGTCTGCTTCGTATGACCAATACGATAGTACCCATGGAAAATCCTAACAAATTGTTGAATGTTTTGAGGGACTTTTTGCAGCAATTCAAGATGAATTTATTTCAAATAATTTCTAGGTATTGAATTAATCATTATACAAAAGAAGATATGCATTATTTAAAAGTTAATTTCAACTTGTCGCTCTTCACAAGACCATAACAATTCATATATCTATCTAGAAATAAACAAAACGTAACCCAATAATACTTCATTAAAAAGTCAATTAAGCATTCTCTAATTCATATGAAAATGTTAATGAAGATAATACCTTAATATATATCATATGTTATGAATTTTATTATCATGAACATAGTATTAATATTTTATCATCAATCTTTCAATTATAATTCCTCATTATAAATATTTGCTATTTTTCTTCATAGAAATTCCAGGAAATGTTCTTCGAAAGAATGACTATTTTTAAATCCCGTTTAATGCCTTATGCAACACACATGGACATGAACATTTGCACCTTACAAAGTATCTCTCCCTATGAAAACTTTAAGAATTTTCTTGATTTAAATTCATGATACCAAAATATTTTTTTTTTATTAAATATCATTGGCCCTGAAGGTTTGGAATTGATATCAAATGCGAAATATACTTCTGTCATTACAAGTAAAATTCATCAAAATTTAGTTATAATAGATATTTTTTAGGAAAAAAATGTTTAGAAGACGTATACGTCAATATTAGTCATCACAAAAATCACACAAAAGCCATTTACTTATTTTAACTCCAAAATTATATAGGGGTTAAGTAAAAATTCAAATATTCCTTACATTACATGTACATAAATATTTGAATTTGAAATGAATAGGGACATCATACTATTATAATGACAACGACTTAATTCTCTTTAATCATGAAAGTTATGGTCGCGGAAAGTTACAAATGTAGAGAATAAGAGTCTGAACTCTGACTTTGAAAACATTCAGACTGATGATTTTTTTTCAATAATAAGATGTGAATCGTAAAATTGAATTATCATTTTTATTTTGTCTCCCATTCAAGCAATTCTTCATTTTATTTTATATTACTGCTAGAAAAAAGATTTGTGATTTTTAAATAAAACTTTAAGGTTCAAGGATTTCATTTTTGAGCAAATTCACATCTTATTCAATACATAAAGTTTAACAAAAATAAATTGAGGTTGTCTATGGCAAAGGCTAATCTTTATTCTGCAACATCTACAATGTGTTTCCATTACAAATGAATATGTGTATAAGAAAAAAAAGTTTTTAGTCACCTCTTATATTACAGACTCGGCGTTAAACAATAATAATCAATCAATCATCGCAAAACAAAATCATTTTTATTTTTTTATCTTGCTAAAAACCAGAATGAGAGACTAGGACATAGGTATATCGACGATGAATTTTCAGTACTTATAAACAATAGTTACTTCCATTAATTTGGCAATTCGCTTTATCTTATCG
This sequence comes from Saccostrea glomerata, assembly GCA_003671525.1. Taxonomy (NCBI): domain Eukaryota; kingdom Metazoa; phylum Mollusca; class Bivalvia; order Ostreida; family Ostreidae; genus Saccostrea; species Saccostrea glomerata. The sequence goes on along the minus strand of PRKT01000173.1, from coordinate 543,876 downwards.
AGACTGAAATTTAAAAAAAAAACACAACAGAGACTGATACATCTGCATGTGTGTGGTTTTTTCGGGGGGCTGGGGGTGGTTGCATTTTAATTTAAGGACGTTCGATCCTGAGATTTTGAGCGTATTTTGGTCAGGTCCTATATTTATAAAATTCTGCATCATTTTTAAGTTCTAACATTAAATCTGAATTCTATAATGCAAACTGAACTATATTCACAGAAAAAACCGCGATTAAATCCCATTCAAGTATAATTAAGCCAGGGACTATTTTTTTTTTTTTTGGCGGAAGGTTTTTTAGACGAAAATGATCAGTTTTTCCATTTTGAAATATAACAGAACTGTTAATTTTGGATTCCTACTTTTCCATGCTGGTTACACACAAAGCTGTTTTTGACAGTGAAATGTGTTATGCTGGTTCTGAAATATCTATTAAATTATTTCTTATGAATTCTATCAAAAAAGTGTGACCAATATAGTTAATATATTCTGAAAATCCGAGGGAAAATTGAGCCAATTTTAACGTAAATTTGACATTTTTTAGTAATATCTGAGAATTTACATCATACACCCCTGATTTTGATGATTTTTTTCTAAATATTCAAGATAACTTTAACCTATTTGCTTAATTTCAGAAAAAGTTTAAGACTTTGAAATAATTTTTTTGCTTATTTAATTTTCAATGCCAGAAAAATCACATTTTATTAGTGCAGAAAGGTCAAATAATTGATTATGCGGAGTAATTTGAAACTTTCTTAGTCACAATTTCAAAGTGTCTTTTTTTAAAAAGACTTAGAGTTCATTTTGTTTCATACTTTAATAGGATAGAAATATTGGAGGGAAAACGTCGAAGATGTCATTTTTAATTACGATACAAATTTCAGTGCAAAAAGGTCATATTAAATGTACTGTAGCGCCCAAAAAAGCATATTGACCACCATTTTTTTATTTGAATTTTAATTAAGCTTTGTATGTAGAAACTAAAAATATACTTGGCAGAAAAAGTTTAAGCCTTTGAATATCAGGATCGAACGTCGTTAAAAAGACGTTAATGATAATTCAACAACCAAGATTTATGATAAACGTGAAGATTTTAACTTTTCAATCGTCAACTTTCCTTACTTACAAGCAATATACCTTCATCACCTGCATACGGAGTTTATATCTCTCAGTTGATTCGATAAGCAAGAGCATACTCTTCATATGAACAATTTCTAAAACGACGTAAATTATTGACAAACAAATTGATGAAATAAGAATATCAACAGTCTCGTTTAAAGCCATCATTTCGTAGGTTATAAGATTGTTATGTCCCTCCATATTAAGAGGAGGTCTGGAAAACAAAATTCTGTGCTAAAAATAGACCACGTGCTGCTATCCATGAACTACTTTCATGGTTCTTTACACTCTTTTTGAAGACAACAGTACCTTGTTTTGAACTTGAAATTTTCATTTAAAAGTGCAAAATTTAGACATTTTCTCAACAAATGGTTGTAGAGAGAATATTAATGCACAGTTTGCATATTTTTTTGGATTTTTTAAGGCTCTGCTGAATTCTGTAGTTGCGCAGTTCTAAGGAGCATATCAAAAGCATTTTTCTGCAAAAGTATAGATTATATATACACAAAATGCATTCAGTTATGCATATTTATTGTATCTTTATCATAAGGACTAAAAATTTGATCAAAATATAATGTATTTAAGCCATTTGAGGAAATGTTTACAATTTGCTCTCACTCCACTAAAGGTGGCTGTACATCCCCACGGACACTCTGATGTATGTATTTTTAGATTCTTGCTAAGTTTGTACTTTATGTTTCATATACTTATAATATATTACTGTAAATAAATTATTGTTAAGTTTAAATTGTGTTATTGATCTTTGCTGGCATTTAGGGTTATTCTGACCCATAACACCTTTTCTGGTGACCTACTGGTTATCATATAGTATGTTGATGAAAAACAATCAAAGGTTGTCAAATATATTTACTCAGATATGAAACAAACTATCCTATTTGATGATGAAAATAAACCTTTATATTCATTTGGATAATTGAAAAACATAAGTAAGAACAGAAACTTTGATATTTGTGTGGCTGACCATGGAGCTGGGACAGTAGTGGTGGTTAATCAGGCCGGGAAACAGGTTCAGGTATACCGAAAAAACTCCTGCTTTATGGAATAAACCATTCCAACCAAAGGGAATCAGTACAGACACCCAGGGTTACATCCTTACAATTGACTGCAACAACAAGTGTATCCACATCATAGACCAAGACGGACAATTTCTCAGTCATTTTTATACCCCCCGCTTGAATAGTGGGGGTATATAGTAACCGGTATTTCCGTCCGTCCGTCTGTTACGCTTTAGGGTACCCATCTCTTATCCGCAACTCCTCTCATACCACTGAATGAAATTATATGAAACTTTCACAATATCTTTATTACATATTGCCATTGTGCACCTCCTATTTTACTTTTTGATCTGACATATATTTTGGATTTTCCAGAGCAAAACATGAATACTGCCATTATATTCATATGGGAGGCGGGGGGTATTATTTAGTGAGCTCATTGCTCACAGTACCTCTAGTTAATTTTCTGCTTGGACATCAAGTAGTAAAAGGCATCCTTTGGCAATATGTACAGATGGAGATGATATGTTTGTTGCAATTGGTACGAGGGTTGATCCAAAAGTAATGTCACAACATCGATAAAATCGCTATCCGTCGACGTAAAACAACAAAATTATAAATGAAGAAAGCTACATTTATTTCAAATCAGATCTGAAAATTTCAATTCAACACGATTTATACTTTTCAAAATATCGGATTATATACAACGTGCGATTATGGTAGTCGCCGCACCTAAATAACGTCATAGGACGGATTCGCGCCGCGTTTAAACGCTTCCCTTCGTTTCATTAAAAATATTTCAGATTTAATATCAACGAACACGTTCACAAATTTCACTTTCTTACCCTTAGTACCCATCGTACACTATATATATATATATATATATATATATATATATATATATATATATATATATATACAAAAAAATAAAATAAAATGGAAAGATTAATCTTTTTTGAAATCACGTTCGTGGCACACTTTATATTCCTATAAGCTTCCCCTTGTCATATACAAAGCATAGTTATTTCAAAACCCCACACATGCTGCAATTTATTTGTACAATGTACCTCTGTACTTACAACATAAGGAGAAATATTTCTGTAAACACGTGTATTTACAAGTAACAGTGATGCAGCCCTAAAATGACATTGACAATCCTTGGGTAAACTTCATCTTCTGACGAGAAAATGTTATGTTTTCAGTTAGTGTAGGCATGAACTAATGTACTTTACATTGTTTACTGTGGCTTATTGCTCTAACGTACGATAGATAGTTAAAATTTTCTAACAGTATGGATGATAAAATTGTATAGATGAAATCATACTTTAGTTTATATTTATATTTGTCATCAGACAAATCGAAAAGGTTGCCGAATTGCTACTTATTAGACTTGAACAGTGTACTCTTACATATTATTTATCAATATTTATAGTTGACATGTTTTGTAAATGAGTTTAGTAGAAGTAAATTTATTCATTTAAAAAGATGTAAATAATTGAAAAAATTTCGATGGAGAAACTAAATGCAAATCAAGATGTATATTCCATCTTTAAAAGTTCAAAGTTAATATTCTTTTTTGAAATAAAAAAGATTACTTAAAGTTAAGTTTCTTAGCAATTGAGTTTCATTAGAATTGTTATTTTTATTAAAAAAAAAAGTTTTTTAAATATTGTTCATTCATGATGAAATTTCCATGCACATGCAAGAAACAAAATGCAAATCAAATTAATATTTTATCTTTAAATATAAAAAGAGTTAGTTTATACACATGTACATGTACTTTTATTCTGTACAATACTTCAAGATCGGTATGTTGTATAGATAATTGGTTTTGATCAATATCTTTTTTTTTCTTTTTCAGGAAAGATGAATCTAATTCATTCTCTGATGACCTTTTCATAGAAAACAAGATGAAATGTTGAGAAGAACATTTTTAATATTTAAAAATCCCTCATAGTAATATGAACGTACAAGGTTATGATAAGAATAAGAATAATTTATTAATAACATCTTTTAATAATACTTTTTTTTCTTTCAATTGTAGAACAAAATGTATGTATACATTGATGAGGAATTAATTTTTTCATTAAGATAATAGATGGTTATTAATTTGGTAGTCAGATAAACATGAATGTACAAAATGAATGTAATTAAAAAATGAGAATAAAATGATAATGATAAAAATCTGATGAAAGTGTTTTTTCGTTATATTAAATCAAAATAGACACAGAAGTGCAATATGTATAATAATACTAGGAATAGAGAGTGTGCAGACTGTAGAAGATAAATTGCCCTAGCTTATCCTCCATCAAATGTTAAAACATGTATGTAATATATAATAAACTATAAGTTTCAAATGATATTTTGATATTATCTTATTTTATACTTATATTTTTGCCGAGTGTAAACATTGATAATTGATTCAATTTTAACCGCAGGCGAAAGTAAAGATCATTTTGTTATTGTGCATTGAGTTTACTCAATTCACAGTGAAATATATTTGTTTAAAATATAAAAGATTAGAATTAGTACAATATCTGTAACCATTATCAAAGCATAAGATCTGAAATTTAAAGTTTATTTCAGTTGCTTAGGAAAAGGATACGCATATTACATTATTCATAATGTTAGAGGTACATGTAATATTTTTTAATCATATATAATTAAATCAAGCTTTATTATGAAGTGAACCAAAGTGAAAAATATATTTATATATATATATATGTTTTACCAGAGAATGAATTTGTGTTCTGTTTCATTTAAGAATTTCAAAATAACTGTAAAAATCAAAGTTCTAAATTATTAAACATTCAAAAGAAACGAATAATTGGAATATTACCGAAAGCATATTGCAAAAAAAAAAATTGAACAGAAAATTTAGAAAATAAAAGAGCTTAACGCTTATATGTACAAAATTAGATAAAATCTCGCATAAATAGATGTGTTCGGCTGTAGAAAATTAAGATTATATCACACTTACCCCTAATTTGTGGTTAGGAAATATATAAAAGTAAATCTTTAAAGTTTTAAACAGTTCAATTGATGTTTCATTTAAATACTATGCAGTCTAAAGAGTTCCTTTTTCAGGATATTTTTTGGAGGTTTGCTTTACGATTTGACTGTAACTTTTGAAAAAAAGGACATTTTTTTAAAACATAGTTTATGAGGTCTTTTGGAAGGAAACATTCACATCAATGCAAACAATAGAAAAGAGCATCAGCTTACAGAACACATGACAAACAGCTACAAATGTTGGATATTCTGGAAGTCATCACAAAGCATTCGATTATTCAATGGTTGATTCCACGTCGTCAGAATGATTTGACGACTGACCTTATCGTCCATCAAAACAAAGATTTCAATTGACTATGATGCATGGGTCATTGAAAAGCCATTTCTTGGCTTATTCAGCCACTAAATACCGGGTATCTCTGAAATCTCGCGAGACTTACAACAGTAATTCGAAGCTTTAGTGGATTTTTCTATCAGCATCAAATGATCTCGATTCTGAATGCTTGCGATGTTGATAAAGCCCAGGTTTATCTAGTTATCTTTTGTTCATTTATTTACACAACCATTGCCTTTTAGATGTGATGGGGAGATTGGTGGATTTTCTTCCATTCTAACTAACATTCTATATAAACAGCTAGGTCTCAGTCCATCTAACACCAATACGGTTTAAAGTCTTATATGCATCTAGATGGAAAATGAAGATAAGCATTTAAAAAGAGATTGTGTGAAAATCGTGAAAAATGCAACACACGTAACATATATAAAGGAAAAAAGACTTCATTACCACAATGAGGATTTACCTAAAACCATCTGAGTGTGAATTTCACCAATCAGAGAGAAGGATTATGTTCCAAAAAACATGTCAGAAAAATTGTCATAAATAGATGAGGAATTTTAGGAGTTTTGATCACACAATGCTGGGCTAGGTCTTCGGCACATTAGGTTGACACATCGTTTGGTTTACTGCCGTGTGGTACCCTCCAGTGACATCGGCAACCGTCACGCATGAGATAATATTCACCCAACCACGCCATGTTCCATACTTGCAGGATCTTTACATATAAATTCCTTCGCCATCTTGGACTACTGAATTAAAACCACAAAATATTACCGGCGCCTAAGTCATCATTAGTATACGAATTAAATGTTGATGTATTCGTATGAAGACACAAATGGAAATAAAAACCAATAAAATACCTTTCTCCATTATAGGATTCTGAACGTAATCAACGTAACCTTTTGCAAATGGTCTCTAAGCGATTAACTCGAATTTTATTTGAATATGGTCATAACACCAGAAACGAATCTGCATTTGGTTAAGTTTGCACCTTTAAGATTCATAGCTTTATTTAAATATAGACAAAACAAAGCTATAGCGAATATCCCATTTACAAGAAGAAAAAAATCAGCAGCTTTAGAATGCATGTTGAATGAGTTTCAGTTTAAACTTTAGTGAATAGACGAGAGGCACAGACATAAATCATGACTTTGCCATTAAATTGTACAAGAACATAATGCCATAATGTAGTTTATGGCGTGTTGAATTTATAATTATTTCATTTTATGGAAGTCAGAAAGCGAGAATACGAGCGGAGACTTTGTTGATGTCATTCAGTAAAATGTCTCTTGAGGGATACACTAGCCTAAGTATCAGTTTAAATAACATATGTTCCATATTGCAATAATATTGTAACACATTTTTTGATAATTTTATTTCCACTATGAACAATAATATGCCATGATCTTACATTAGATCGAGGTATGACGTTTAAGTTCAAATATTTAGTAGAAAAGGTTGAAGAAAATTGAAATTTTTAGAGATAAAATTCCGTACTTTGGAATTGCAATCAGGTAGAAAATGAGGAGCAAAACATGGCAAAGAGGAGAGACGTAGAACAAAGAAAAGTATAAAGACTCAATATAGTATGCAAAAGCATCATCTGAAATAGATGTTGCGCCAGTCTTAGAACAAAAGATATTAAAAAAAAGATACAAAAGAAGAACAAGCAACCAAAAAAGTGGGGGGAAACGACTCAAACCTGCAGAGAATAAGAATCTTTTGTCAGACATCTCTGTATTATGACAATCTAAAAGAATCTATTATAAATAGAGTAATAAATAAGTAGCTTGTTTATATATAAAAAGCTAGGTTTTACATATGTACGACTTGCTCAAAGCCTTTCTTTAAAAATATAAAGCGATAATGTTATAGTTTAAAAATAATATAAATGAATCATATTCGGAAAGAATACCCTTTAATATACATATTCTGTCGTCGGGGACATGATAATTATAGGTAAGTCTTATTATACAATGACAAAAGAAAAAAGGTTAAACATAACAACTTTTGTTTTATTCTTTCAGTCATAAATAATTGTCTAAACCATTTCATTTTCCATTGTATTCAAAATATTAATTATATCATATAACACTGTTAAAAGAAATGAAAACAAAAAGACAAATCATCTAGAATGCCATGCAAAAATATTTACTGTACAATCACTTTGACTATTACAATTTCCAAAATTTGAAGTCTATTTAAATTTAATTGATAAGCCTTCGCTCTGTCTGTAAAAATCCAACAAATATTTCACTATTGCTTTGATTCTTTTTAAATAAGATTTTGTAAAAGCGTTTCATTAAATTTTGAGTTATGTCATAAAATCTAAAATTTTCAGTAATTTTTGTAAGAGATTAAGCCATCAGAAAAGTGCCTCCATATCCTTCTTACATAAATTCAGTTTTATCCATATATACCATAAAATGTATACACAAATTAAACCAATAAATTGAACTTCGCTTCGCCACATTTTTTTCATGAAATCTGCTATACTTGTTAAACATACATCTATGTTGCTATAGCTACCAAATTCATTTTCCCTTTTTAGTAAAAAATATTAAATCATTATATCAACTTTACTAAAAGAAAAAAGAGCCTTAAGGACTTTTTAAAATTTCGTTTCTTAATTTTGATTTTTCAAAACTTGAAGAAAGGAATAAGTACGTTTACTTAAGTTCTCAAAAAAATGATTTATTTCATAGCTGTTTTGTATACTTATTGGTTTTTCTAAATTGACTCTCTTTTTACTAATTGAAGAACTATAAGTGAACAATATCAACAAATGTAAAATCAGGAGGGAATTATACACTTTATTGGGAAGTTTTCCGAACATGCAGAACCAATCTTTAAACATACATAACTGTAAAATTTTCAAATCTCAAAACCCTTGATTCACAATAATTTAGGAAATATATTATGTTATATAATATATATTTAGACACAAATTTTACAAAGAAAATGTTAAAGGAATTAAATGTGCAAATAGTGACACACTTTACTCACTGCATTTAATAGACAAATGCACATGATTCATAGCGAGGGTTCCAAGAGGAAATGGTCCAACACATGGAAGCATCTGATATAATATTGAGCGACACAGAATGAAGGCTTGGCGACGATCAGTCTGTGAGGAGACGGGAAATATGACCGAAAGAATTCCAGTTAAAGACATTCATATCAAAGAATTTAGTTATTGCGTGAAGATTGTATGTAGTGAGGATGTCCAAAGTAATTTTTTCGTCATCCTTTACAATTATGTCAATTTATAGTTCGCAAAGTATGTTTGGGCCATTTGGGCATCTGCATATACATATTATTAGAATTCATTCTTCATGGTGGAAGGAACAAAGTTTTTTAAAAGTAAAATTATCATTTGGTTAAAACAAAATTGTATAAAAATAGATTTTTTGACTGTGGTAGTATCAAAGTATTTTTAACTTAAAAATTGATATGACTTTACTTTACTTCCACTTCAAATCATTTTTTTTAATTTAGGCGATCTAGACAAGAAAGACTTTCTAATCTTCTTATGAGGAGGCGTGCTTGGGTTCCATGTATTTAGATATCATTATTCTCCATTCATAATCATTTAAGAAAACAAAACACTAAAACAGATTAGGTATTTATCTATTCTGATTCAAAAGTAGAGCAATTTACTTTTAATGCAATTTTCATGTTTGAAATACTTATTTAAAAATATAAAACAATTAACGCATGCGTTATAATATCATTTGCAAAATTTATGTATAAAAAAAATTAACTCATGGTTCTGGACATGGTTCTGGACATAAAAGATCATGAAGAAAAAAGTAAAGGGTGAAATTTTTAGAATGTTATCATTACACAGGAGATGTGTTGCATTTCCATGAGAAGTAGGTCTTTACAGACTCCTATATGAGTGTTCTATGCAAAATAAATGAACAGTGAAGAAAACATAACTTGTAGATTTGTCTAGACCACTTATGACAAAAGTACTGATGTTACATTCATTTAAAGCACAATGCGTTTAAGCACCTGGTAAATTTTCTATAATTGTAACCTAAATTATTATTGCCTTCTTTGAAATAGATATCGTTAGTGAAGCGAGATCAAACACTTAAATTTTAAATACAAATACATATTAAACTGTCTCTAATTTGGAAATTTCAATGACCTTTGGAATATGACTGAAATTTGGTCATTAAGCTTTGATAATGAAACAGTTCAAATGTCATTGTGAATGATTTCGACAGCCATTGCATAGCTTTTGCAGAAACAAAGCATTTCCTTTGATCTGTTAAGTAGAATAAAGGTCAGGGGCTGTTTATCTGTTATGGAGCAAAATGTTTGTAATCCCAGTGACCTCTTTGCAGATGTGTGCATGAATATACCGTTTTTGCATAATTTTTATGGATATATGAGAAAGAGTTCTGCACATTTTAAATAATAGGCAGTAAAATATGGAGGTGTGGTGAAAGAAAAACAAAGAATAAAGATTTGTAAAACCTGCCTTCAAAGAAATAATCACTTGATTACCGCTATACAAACAGTGTCAAAACGTAAAGAGAATAGGAATTCGTCATTGTGAATTCGGGAGTGGTTACATAAGTGAAACAAAACAAATGTCATAATGTGCCTGACCTTGTCCCCAAGGTCATAAAGACTTTGAATGTTAAAAAGTAAAGCAAAGCGTCTTTTATAATTTCAAGCACTTGTAAGGAGATAGAATATATATGATTATATTCATTCATAAAATTTTAAATTTGATAAAAGATTTTGAGCATTTGAAAAATAAGACAATGTAATTATCTAAAGGGGTCATCTATGCATTTATGATATATTTTTTAAGCTCGAAAACTCTCATAGTAATTACGAAATCAATTTACCACCTAGTCCCATTTACGTGACCCCAGTTTTTGATAACAACATTAAATCCCAAATATAAATCAATGGATGTACCTTTAACACATCTGTGGATCATTTCGTGATGATAATATTTCATAATCTAAATAAACCTGATGATCATGTTGATCCGACTTTGTGCAAAGAGCATGCACTTAATTCAGAAAACAGAAGTAAATAAGATTCCACTTGAAAATTAAAACTCATTTCCGATCTTATTCGTTTGATATGTCATAAATCCCCCAGTGGGAGAGTAACATCCCTACACGAATCATCAACACCAAATCATTGCGTTATCGTTTAAGATTACCAACATAAAATTCAAAGGTAGATTAATTAAACGAAAAAATTTCATCTTTAAAAGTTTTTTGATTCCATTGAATAAATGTTTAGTACTTAGGATTGTGTTTGAAGTCTATCGACAGTACATCTCTCGAGCACCTGCTACCGAAGCGACACCCCGCGGTTCTGCGGAATAATCGTAACAGAAGTGAGGAAAAACATTGATCTTTTGCCGTCTTGCCTCGCTTTGAGTGATGTTCATCCTTTGATATGTACATGTATTGTGGTTTAATTACCATTTAGACCGGCTCTCACGGGAATAATAATTCCATGCTTTCCAAATATTCTGAAAAATATTTCAGTCGCAAATTTTTGAAAGCAAAATTAAAAAATATGCGATGTTATCGATATTTTTCATTTTCAGAAGAAAGCAACTGTACTATATGTAACTTACAATTTTTCTAAACATTAAGCAAGATTGATCTTCATGCACTTCTAATTTTTAATCTAGAAGAAAGTAAACAGTAATTAAAAAACAATCCCTCGGCATTCCTTCCCTTTTTGCATACATATACGACAGCACCTACAATTTAGAATCATTCTACATTTCCCTTAAAAAAAACACATATTCAATAAAGGCTTTTTAAGACGTGGCATTGGTGATATTTCCCAAAACATGGCCAATGTTATAATCAAGCACTATTATTTTTTTTTACCTCTCAACTCATTTTATGAACGATTTAACCACACAACTGATAACTTTTTAAAGATAATTTTAGGTGTTAATCAACAATCTGTTTTTACAATTCATTTATCTTTCTTTCATTTACAAGATTGATAAGTACTTATCACCGATATACACTGTGGTTATTCTGACCTAGAATTCCAGCTTTCTCTTTAAATATTGAAACCAAAGAAGACCGAAAAATATGTTAACAATACTTAAATTTCTTTATATCTTTAGAACTCAAAATTAGTGGAAAGTGATTTATGAATTCTCAGACGTAGTTATCTCTCCAATCTTATCAAAGTAGAATCGTTACAAGGTCATTTGATAAAGACAATCTCGTGATATTTTTACAAACAGCCATATTGAAAATCATTGTGTATATCTAATTTGAGGGGATTTTGATATATCCACTATTGTTTTAAGGGTGTCGTAAATGACAGAAAAGGGAACCTAAAGTCTTTATCTTAAAGAAAGGTAGAAAAAGTTTGAGATTTAAAGATAATTATTGTCACGTTATTGACCCTATTATAAAAGGACACCCATACCACTTCCATGCCTTTGTTTTCTGAAGACAAAAACCGAACTTAATAGGAAATGCCTGTTAGATCACTGGCTTTTATCACAATCTGAATCACTTTATTTTTTTCTTACTAGCATAAAAACCTTTGGAATAGACATTACTATAATATTTTTTTCACAGTCTTAGAATTCAATTTTCCTTTCTACCATATAGGCATACTGGAGCCTTGATGATTTTAAAAATTATAAAAGGAAAATGTACATGAACAGTTTAAGTATATCTTAGTATTTCTGTTCATAAAGGAATAGTATTAATAGTATTTTTTAATATATATATAATGACAATGACTTGAAATGAGGCTTAATTATTTTATTCTGAAATTGAAAATGTGTAATTAAATAAAAAGACGTTTTATTGAATGACGTAAAAATAGCAATACACACAACTTAAAAGCATCAGACACAAAATAACAAAATAGAATAATAAAGAAGAATAGCAAAAACATAAATGCATAAAATTCACTTATATAACAAAACTTAATTTAAAAAAAAAATAAAAGGCATCAAATGTATGAATAAAAATTATCTACTGAAGGTTATTTAACTGATAGGATATATTTAGCTATCTTACCTGACGGTAAATAATAAAAATAAGTCTTATTCATTCTATATCATCATAAAATTGATCTTCAGGAAGTGCAACAATCATTTCATTATACAGACGAAGGAAAAAAAACTACCTTTTTTCATTTAGATCTGTTCTAGTATTAATGCAAACTTTCAGATTGAATCAGGATCATTTTCTATTTTAGCTAGTTCATTAGCAACAGGAAAAAACCTATTTCTGTTACAAAATGTGGATTAATGTCTGAAAATAAGGCATGAGGTACATTTTTCTTTCAGATAACTATTTTGTAGGTAAGTCATGAAACCCCTTTCTCAGTAGTATATTATTACATTTTGTTACTTTGCTGTATTTTCTTGAGAAATTAAAGTTGGGATGACAACAAATGGATATGCAAAGCAACAACAACAGTTTATGTGAGATTAAATGTATTTATACATGTAAGATGTCAGGAAATTCATTTAACCCTATAGTTCCATATAGGTGATGTCAATCTAGTCAAACATTTCAAAAAGGTCTTTCATTGTCTGTGATATACATTTAGACACGATGCTAACGTTTGCATGTTCAGGATAATTCGTGGTCCATATAAAATACAAAACATTGACATTTTTACCCCCTTTTATTTTCGCCCTATTCATATGTGCTTAAATATAAAACGGGAGGAATTCAAAAACAGCACAATTTCTTAAAAAGAACTGTGATTGGTCAAATGTAAAAGAGGCAAAATTTTTTGCAAGTGTGAAAGTTCAAAAATAACACAGTGCAAAAATATTTCTGTATTACGGTATACATGTACATGTATTCTTTACATTTCAATTAGTATTTCATATATAAAAAAATGATTTGTGTGGTCACATGACATATATTCATGAATACTTATCCTCGTTCGTCGGTCGTGATGGTCCCTCAGACACAATGAAGTTTGTTAATTCTACTATGATTGACAAAAAAACATAATTATATAAGACCTGATATCAAACACATAAGTAACTGGCTTTGATTTGCTGAAATGCATTTGTGTCTGATTTTTTAAGGTATGTTTAAGGTATGATTGTTTTTCCCCCTAGATTTTTCACATGATCCATACAAACCCTTTGAAAAACACCAAGAGCTTACTTTATTTCATCGTAAAAAATGGAATTTATCTTTGCAAAGATACTATAGATCTTAGAGTGCTTTGTATACGTACATCTGTGGTATATCAAAGGTTGCAATGTGTGCCGTTTGTATAGTATGATTTTAAATTTGTTTAATATTTTTACTGGTATTGTATATTTCTCGACTTGTATTATGTGAAATTCCATTATCTTGTAATCTATCATATTTTATTTGCATTGTATAACTTCCATTTTATTGTATAATTTTCATTTTTTTTTTTTTTTTTTTAAGAACTTTCCATTTGTATTTCATAAATTTTCATTTCTTATACAAGATTTTTAAAATATCATTCCATGAATTTAGGATAGTAAAGAAATGACTATAGAAAACTATACAATACAAATGGAAAATTATGAAAAATGAATATTAAGATGATATGCAATTCAAATGGAGAATAATACAATACAAAAGCAAATTTCCAGATTGCAAATGCTACATGTGTGCTGCATTATAAGCGCACAAACTACTGAAAAAAAATATACAATACAGATAGATAAATATAAATACAATTTGAAATATACAAAGCAAAAAAATATATATATACATGTATATTATGCAAAGAAAAAAAAATAAAAATGAAAAAAATGTTCACTTCGAATGGGAAATTAAATAAAGAATAATTAAATAATACAAACAAAATATTATAAAATAGATTGAAAGATTATATTGTTTAACGTCCCTCTCGAGAATTTTTCACTCATATGGAGATACCACCAGTTGCCGGTGGACAGCTGCAAATTTTGCCCTATACTCTGCACTCGGGGCCATTGAGCAGGGAGGGATCTTTTTCGTGCCAGCACCTACTGCGACACGGGACCTCGGTTTAAACGGTCTCCACGTCCCACAGTGGGATTCGAACCCGCGACGTGAGGTATAGAAAAGAAAAGGGAATGGTAAAATTTTCGAAAACAAATGGACAATTTAGGAATACAAATTAAAAAAGAATACAAAGAATTTAAAAATTGAAATTTATACGGAAATGTAATATAACATCAAACAAATTTTACCTTTTTTTGTTTTATCAATATACAAATTCAATTTCATTCAAACGCTGAATCTAAATACTGTTGAGAAATAAGCACACCACACAGTCTGAAACACCTGTTTCATATTTTGATATAGTATTAGAAACATACATCTGCATGCGAAAAAAAAAACCAGCATCAAAACCTTATGATAAAGGTGATGACAATAGCTTTTTATTTTCAATAATTGCAATATTATTGAAATTCTGTTTAGCAAGATATAATGTTAATTAAACAATAAAATGCTTTCTTTGTTTGTTATTACTGGAATTAACGGTCGCAGCTGTTGCAGAAAAAATACATAACCCGCGTAAGCGGGTTATGTAAATTTTTTCTGCAATAGCTGCGACCGTTAATTCCAGTAAAAACAAACAAAGAAAGACATTTTATTGTTTATATTTATATCTGTTTGAATAATCATTTAAAGTAGGATTGAAAATATTAATTATTGTATTAATGATGCGAACGTCTTTATACGTTTCATTGATGGAACAGCCACTGATCAAGAAATCTGTACAAGCAACATGCCGACTGTAGTTCATGCAGTGATTAACGCAATGGGTTTTCTTAAGAAATAAAGGAGAAAATATTCAGCGGATGTAAATATATTTAAATAACTACATCTCCAAGTTGAATTATGATCTAAAACAAAGAAAACTATTTAAAAAACAAAGAGATTGATGGCACCTTGAAGTCAATTTTTTTCCAAATTCTTTGATTAATGTAATGACCTTGTTAGCAAATCAATCGTTATTTGATCGAATGTTGACAGATATATGACTTTATTTAACCAATTTTTTAATCATTGTTTTCACACGAAATTGCCGACGTTTGTCTAAACATGGAGAAGGAGCAGACGATGAGTCAACAAGGAATGGTCACTCCTTCATAGCGCCTGATCCTCCCAACTCAGACGTTTTAAAGATTCGGGTAAGCACTGCTCCCAGATTTTGTTACAATGTATTTTGGAGTTTAATTTCGTTTGTTATCGTCATAGTTTATGAAACAAAAGAAGAAATATGTACAGCTAGTTTTTGAAAATAATAATTTTTTTCAATACAAATGATAAATTATACATAGAAATAGAAAAGTATACAATATGAACGGAAAATTATAAGATACTCATGGAAAATTATTCAACACAAAAATAAAAGAATTTTGTTAAGTTTGTCAAGCGGCTGCTTTGATTAAAAGATAATTTATAATCTTACTGCATGTCTAAAAGTGCAACAAATTGCAGCACAAGTGAACATTAAAATACCGTATCTTTTTATTTAAAAATAATGTACAATGGTCAATAAAAAACACCGTATGTCTCAAAAATAGATAATTAATCAATTTATATATGTATTGAATCTATCGTTTCAATATACAGTATGCACATACAGAGCATTTTCTTCAATCTTATGATTTGTCTAACATCCCATTATTCGTTGCAATGGTCGTAGATGAAAAATAATTTTTCGATTCCAGATATATATGATGAGAAAAATAACATTACCATGTCTGGAGATAAGTCGTAGACATGGAATATATTAGTTGTTTACAACTTTCTTAACATTACATAATGATGATATCTCTCAATATTGCAATGTTTGTATAAAAACAACAAGTGTTGAAGCATAAAATTGGTTGTTGCAAACAATACCACTACATGATGAATGTGACAAAATAATTTTTAATCAAATATCATCGCTAAAGCCAAATGCTTATTGATAGCAATATCCTTTTCAGATAAAGTGAAAAAATAAAAATAATCGTATATCGCCACTGATCATGAGTTGGTAATACCAAAATGCCATTATGAGTATCAGATTATTTGATTAGATAGGTTTGATGAAACGGTACGCTTATCCTATTTTAAGGAAAGATGTTGCAGATAATATTACATAATGACATTTCGATAGCATTATACAAATTGTTTCAGCCCAGTGATGGAATTTGTCCCTATCCCTATCATTTATATATCTCTCAAAACTCTAAATGGTTCGATTTCCAACTAATATCATTACCATGATGCCTTTATCAAGATGGCACCCGACGAAACCCCACTTTACGATTGTCGCAATAGGGATCTCCCTTTCTTTTGATGTCAGCTTTCGATAGAATCGTACATGTAAATGCAGGAGTAATTCAATTTAACATCACATCTAGGAAATGTGCAGCACGGTGTTCGTTCTACAAAATGTGGTAATTTGTTATCAAGTTAATGCTATTCGGGGCCAGGGGAACGTAAATTTGTTTGCTTGATTATTTGAGTGGTTTCTACGGAGGTTTACGACCATATAGGGAATAAAACACCATTGTTGAACTCACGTGCAAAATTCATTGGTTTCATTCACTGGGTCTGTTTTCAATAAATTTCCAAACAATTGTATTTAATTAAGTCAACGTATCGTTTCTCAATGGTAAAAGTGAAATGGGGTATTCTCCGTAAATTCTCGGATCATGGTATACCAAAGCTATGTTCTGTTTGATGCGAAACATTTTTGATAAAGTATTAAAAGAGGTTTTAACATTTTTAATCGTTAATTTTGATATGGAAGTATATATATATTTATTTTGAGATTAACCACAATTATGCATACACTCACTGGTTGATTGATTGATTGATTGTCCCTCTCGAGAATTTTTCATCCATATGGAGAAGCCACCACTAGCCGGTGGAGAGCTGCAAATTTTGTTCTATACTCGGCACACATGGCCATTGACTAAGCAGGGAGGGATCTTTTTCGTGCCAGCACCTCGGTTTATATGGTCTCATCTGAAAGACCGGTCTCCACGTCCCACATTGGGGTTCGAACCCGCGACGTAAGGATCGACTTCTTACTTTGTGACTCTATGTATGGAGAAGACGCTCTAACCACTGAGCCACGCGGAAGACCACTAATTGGTTGATAAATGCAGCCAATTGTTTATCAATAAATATACAGAATATTGTCGCAAGTTTATAAGGAAACCATAAGTACATTCATTTTAACATTGCTTTTGTTCTTTAATTATTTTTTCTTTTGCCTCGATTCAAAATAGTTTTGAATACATATACCTTTGTTTTATAAATTATTTGCTATTTTAACACCGAAAGAGGTTTTTTCGCAACTTTATTAAATTTTGGGGAACAATTTCAGATACAAAAAGTTTGCGTTTAACTGTACGTTAAGAATCAATTAAAAATATAATTTTTACAATAAATTGTACACATCAAAAAGGGATAACAGTGTGCATAATTAACGAAATGCTATACATATATATTCAAGACAAATCCAGCTATATGTATTTGTGACAACGTACGTGTATATGCAAAATTATGAGTCAATACGCATGCTCTTTAAGAACTATATAATAGTTATTTTGTACCTCAAATGTTGGTCTCTTCAAATGGGAATTCATAAAGGACTTTGTGTCTTAAGGATAGAAATAAAAATAAAATAAATTAACCCCAGTAATCAAAACCAAAGACAATCAGACAAGCTGTCATTCTTTTATAATATTCTATTTCCTTCAGCTGACGTCTGTCTGTTGAAACTTCATACTTACATGACGGGGCTGAGTCAGCAACAGATTTTTTTTCAGACGTTTGAACCTATAACTAATATGTCTTTTATGTTTCTCAAATTGAGAGTACCCACTTGCATGTTTTCAGTTATTTAATAACTCACAGGTACATTTGCTTTCATTTTTCCCAAGGAACTGGGGGAGAAGACATCTTGTTTCCACGCTTGACACGAATTTGCACACAAAGCTAGGTTCACAATCACTTTTCCCCCTCCCAACGCGAAATTCTTATCTGTCCATACATCAAGATAGCAATCCCAGATAAAAAACGATAAAATGTTTAAAACATTTCAACAAATTACACTTCATTGATTTTATTAAAGAACTACATTTATTGAAACTTTTATGTTCTGTTATCGCCGAATCGAAGATGTCACTT
Organism: Saccostrea glomerata; assembly: GCA_003671525.1. Lineage (NCBI taxonomy): Eukaryota > Metazoa > Mollusca > Bivalvia > Ostreida > Ostreidae > Saccostrea > Saccostrea glomerata. The sequence continues at coordinate 525,235 of PRKT01000173.1, read as the reverse complement.
TTTTCAATGCATTTGCATGTAGTTTTTGGGATAATGCTTTCAAAAGACAGATTTAAATTCCTAAAAGGATTACTCATAAAACACAATTATAATATTTTTGTCTATCTCCGGAAAATAAAGTTATTTGTTGTATCGAATACCGAAAATTGGTTTGATGGACTTGTCGATTGCATGATGTCTTTGTAGAAAACGTTCGTGATCTACAAAAAAAGAACGTGACACATAGCAATGCATTCGACCTCAATAGAAAACCCCGTTACACAAAAAGCCAAAAGTCAGGATAAAATTTCGTCCGTATAGAAAAGAAATGAATATCTTTCCTTCTCTTTTTCTATTTCACTTTAATCACTCATGAAAATTTCATCGTCTTTCAAACACGTTTTGTTCGCATCGTCCCACAATTACTGCACCTCCGTCCAATTTTTGAGTTTGCATTTTTCTCCCAACAACGCAAATTCCACATTTAGCGTCTTACCTTGTTCCAGAAATCTTATGAATATTGGATCATCCTTCTCACGCCTTTACCAGGCCTTGTGAAGAGTAAATCAGACACGTCTCTGTGGCCATAATTCACCCTTATAAGGTGTTACCCTACCAGACATTATCTATCAGATTTAGATTTGATTCCCGACCTTGACTCAGTCTCTGTTCTCCTAATACTCCACACGATTTCTCTGATAAATATCAGATAAGAATTTTTACTGTGGTTCCTATGTAATAAAAAATTTGTAACGATCTATGTGTTCTTAGGTAAATCATTTACAAAAGGTTATTTATAAATGTTTTATTCATATTTTTAATAAAAGGAAACTAATAATACACAAGCTTGTATTTCATAATATAATAGTAGTATAATTCTAATATTAAGCTTGTTTTATTTCATACTTTGTATAAAACAGAGGAGTCAGAAATAAATAAATGTGTGCATCATTCTGCCAAAAGACTGATAAAAAGTTACGATTTTGACCTTCTTAACCAATTTTCTTTTAGCGTATATCCCTTTTGTTGTACATATTTTACTCCAGAAATTATTAATCAGATTTGTAATTGTTAGCATCCATTATATTTAGTTATTGCAGTTTTTTGTTGAAACTTCAACAAATAACTGATTTACAAGAATTATAACATATATATTAAATAATAAATAAGAAAGAATGTTTCCAGTATTTTGTCATTAGTAAAATTCATAAGTTAAAGCAGACAAACAATTGGTAAAATGTAAAATATTTCTATTTGAATACTTAAATATGGAAGCAACAATTTCATTGAAATTAAAAACGTTATTCCATCCGTTTGAGCATTCAGCTTGATACATGCAATTTCTCAGACAAACAAATGTCCAGTCGCTGTTCGTTACTGCGAGTCATTTTTAATCCCACTTTAAAATTCATGCTTACTGCTATTTGGTAAAAGTGGATTTTTCAAATTAACATGCAATGAAAATTAAGACTGTCTGGTGGTTGCACTTTATAGTGTATCAGGAGTTTAACCCAAAGAACAATGTAATATATTGCAATGCTGTATTTCCTAAATATAAAGTACATGTACATTGATACATTTGGTAGTACTACTTCCTTCAAATTAAAACTACGAATCAATTTCAAAGATCAAAGAAAGATGAAAATTGTATTGGTGCCTTTTGATACTGTCCTGGATACAAAACTTAAAAAAAAATGAAGTATATACTTGCTAAAGACTTGTATACAACAATTACTGTTCTAGTGCAGGGTGATAAAAATATTGTCGTTTGAAAAGTGATCCCTGCCCAACGATAACCCATAAATCTCTTATTTTAATGTTTACTAATGTATTCACGGAATAAAATTTGTATTCATTACTGCAGTGATGTAACCCAATGGGCTTAATTTTACATGGTAAATTATTCCATCGCCAAAATAATGTCTTGAGAAACCGAGTGTATTAATCCGCCAATGCCTCGTAATTCTAAGTACATGTATCAGAAATAAAAGATTTCCGAAATCTCCTAATCATAATATGGAATTTCTCGTAAGACACGATGTAAGATGTATTGCTGTTTAAGGGGATATTAAATATTCCACAAACGGATGCTCAGCGAAGCATTAGTGAGACACTGGATGAGTATTGTTCAGAAGTCACCGAAAATCAATTTTCCCCAAATGGCTAGCCAGAAACCGGACATGTTTTTACAAAAGATGGCTACTTATGAATTTTATGACTGATTGGGCAGCTACACAAGCGAAGTTTCTAGGATTGTATTATTCTGTTGTAAATATGTCGCCATTATTCCCAGAAGCACAGTTTTAATTGTTGCAGGAAATCCCCTGATTTATTCGGAATTATGAACCGATTACGGGCAGATTTTTAAGCCATCTGTACACAGAAGAAATCATTCATTGTAAAGGAAGTCTGAAAATAAAAGTTCTTACATTGAAATAGTTATTTGATACATATATGAGAACTAAATAAATATTTTGTTAGAATGGTCTAGGGGTAGTAAATAAACATGAACAAAAAATAATAATAATTTATTAGAGATAATATATTGTTGCTGATAAATATATTCAGGTAAACTGATAACTTTTTATATACGTATATTGTCTTAAAATCATTGAAACTGACTGGGATATTTTTGTATTGAAATTGAACATGAATAATGCAAATCAAAACATTCTTGTACGAGAACTTCGAAATGGTTATGCTTCTTTAAGAGCCGAAGAGAGACAACTTGTTTTACAACTGATACGATAAACATATAGATCTGAACGTATTTTATTACTTTATAAATTAAGTGCATTTTTAAAGCATTGCCAGCAATTCAATTTTATTTTTCATCGAAAAAAAGGAGAGACTTTAAAATACAATTTTGAAATATTGTCGTAATATTTAAATTTCGTATTCACGTCTTGATCATTTAGGTTTTTTTGTAATGATTTACAGGATTAATAACCCCATGAACCATTCGTCGAAGTTATAACAGGTCAAAGGTCAAAGTATTTCAAGGTTAACTCCCAGGGTGTATGATAATTAAAAAATGATTAAATATATAAATAAATGTCCAAAGAATGTCAACTTTAATTTTCGGTCATCATTTAGGAATAATTTATAACATTTTTTCTATTACCTAGAATAATGTTAATTAATAAATCTTTATATTCCTATTGTTACGTACATATTATTTTGATTCCAATATAGAACAAAAACAAATAAATGCCGCAGTTTTTTCGCCACCCATGCTGTCTGGTCTACGGTGTTAAATTGCTCTAATTGTGTGAAGAATTACTGGTAGATAGATCTTAACCGATATACTGGTATATTTTAGCTATCAGTTTACTCGTGAGTCAACCGTAAGACTCAAAACCAACTATGTTCAAAGATATTCACTTCCATCTAAATAACTAATTATTCCAACCAATTTTACCTCAAGAATAAAAGATACTCCATTAGAGAATTTGAAATAAATACGATTTTGATATATATCTTGAAATTCTTATATTTTTTGATTCACTTGAAAAGCCAAAATTTATATGTATGAAAGCTTTTAAAACTGTTTTAAGACAGCGATTAATAGAAATTCATATTTTTAGGTATATATATTTTCTTATTATTCAATGGGACTGAATCAATCGCTACCATCTCGATATTAAAGATCTAATGAAGTCAAAAACATATATCTTAAATTTTTTTAATCATTTTTATTTCATTGTTACGAATTAACTAAACAGTATGCAGTTTTTTTCTAAAATAATAAAAAGAGCATACACTCACTGGTTGATTGATTGATTGATTGATTGATTGATTGTCCCTCTCGAGAATTTTTCATCCATATGGAGAATTTAATTTAAACAATATTTTATTATGTAAAGTAAGCTTACATAATTGGATTGGACATCAGGCATAGCCTATATAAGTCCTCTCCAAGGTCAAGGTTACAAATGTTAAGAAATGACAATGAATTACAATGATGAAAATATTCCTTATAAGTTACATTAAATTATTTTGTTAACTAAAGGTGGGGAAAAAATATTCTCCATATGGAGAAGACACCACTAGCCGGTGGAGAGCTGCAAATTTTGTTCTATACTCGGCACACATGGCCATTGACTGAGCAGGGAGGGATCTTTTTCGTGCCAGCACCTCGGTTTATATGGTCTCATCTGAAAGACCGGTCTCCACGTCCCACATTGGGATTCGAACCCGCGACGTAAGGATCGACTTCTTACTTTGTGACTCTATGTATGGAGAAGACGCTCTAACCACTGAGCCGCGCGGAAGACCACTAATTGGTTGATAAATGCAGCCAATTGTTTATCAATAAGTATACAGAATATTGTCGCAAGTTTATAAGGAAACCATAAGTACATTCATTTTAACATTGCTTTTGTTCTTTAATTTTTTTTCTTTTGCCTCGATTCAAAATAGTTTTGAATACATATGCCTTTGTTTTATAAATTATTTGCTATTTTAACACCGAAAGAGGTTTTTTCGCAACTTTATTAAATTTTGGGGAACAATTTCAGATACAAAAAGTTTGCGTTTAACTGTACGTTAAGAATCAATTAAAAATATAATTTTTACAATAAATTGTACACATCGAAAAGGAATAACAGTGTGCATGATTAACGAAATGCTATACATATATATTTAAGACAAATCCAGCTATATGTATTTGTGACAACGTACGTGTATATGCAAAATTATGAGTCAACACGCATGCTCTTTAAGAACTAAATAATAGTTATTTTGTACCTCAAATGTTGGTCTCTTCAAATGGGAATTCATAAAAGACTGTGTCTTAAGGATAGAAATAAAAATAAAATAAATTAACCCCAGTAATCAAAACCAAAGACAATCAGACAAGCTGTCATTCTTTTATAATATTCTATTTCCTTCAGCTGACGTCTGTCTGTTGAAACTTCATACTTACATGACGGGGCTGAGTCAGCAACAGATTTTTTTTCAGACGTTTGAACCTATAACTAATATGTCTTTTATGTTTCTCAAATTGAGAGTACCCACTTGCATGTTTTCAGTTATTTAATAACTCACAGGTACATTTGCTTTCATTTTTCCCAAGGAACTGGGGGAGAAGACATCTTGTTTCCACGCTTGACACGAATTTGCACACAAAGCTAGGTTCACAATCACTTTTCCCCCTCCCAACGCGAAATTCTTATCTGTCCATACATCAAGATAGCAATCCCAGATAAAAAACGATAAAATGTTTAAAACATTTCAACAAATTACACTTCATTGATTTTATTAAAGAACTACATTTATTGAAACTTTTATGTTCTGTTATCGCCGAATCGAAGATGTCACTTTTTTCAATGCATTTGCATGTAGTTTTTGGGATAATGCTTTCAAAAGACAGATTTAAATTCCTAAAAGGATTACTCATAAAACACAATTATAATATTTTTGTCTATCTCCGGAAAATAAAGTTATTTGTTGTATCGAATACCGAAAATTGGTTTGATGGACTTGTCGATTGCATGATGTCTTTGTAGAAAACGTTCGTGATCTACAAAAAAAGAACGTGACACATAGCAATGCATTCGACCTCAAGAGAAAACCCCGTTACACAAAAAGCCAAAAGTCAGGATAAAATTTCGTCCGTATAGAAAAGAAATGAATATCTCTCCTTCTCTTTTTCTATTTCACTTTAATCACTCATGAAAATTTCATCGTCTTTCAAACACGTTTTGTTCGCATCGTCCCACAATTACTGCACCTCCGTCCAATTTTTGAGTTTGCATTTTTCTCCCAACAACGCAAATTCCACATTTAGCGTCTTACCTTGTTCCAGAAATCTTATGAATATTGGATCATCCTTCTCACGCCTTTACCAGGCCTTGTGAAGAGTAAATCAGACACGTCTCTGTGGCCATAATTCACCCTTATAAGATGTTACCCTACCAGACATTATCTATCAGATTTAGATCTGATTCCCGACCTTGACTCAGTCTCTGTTCTCCTAATACTCCACACGATTTCTCTGATAAATATCAGATAAGAATTTTTACTGTGGTTCCAATGTAATAAAAAAATTGTAACGATCTATGTGTTCTTAGGTAAATCATTTACAAAAGGTTATTTATAAATGTTTTATTCATATTTTTAATAGAAGGAAACTAATAATACACAAGCATGTATTTCATAGTATAATAGTAGTATAATTCTAATATTAAGCTTGTTTTATTTCATACTTTGTATAAAACAGAGGAGTCAGAAATAAATAAATGTGTGCATCATTCTGCCAAAAGACTGATAAAAAGTTACGATTTTGACCTTCTTAACCAATTTTCTTTTAGCGTATATCCCTTTTGTTGTACATATTTTACTCCAGAAATTATTAATCAGATTTGTAATTGTTAGCATCCATTATATTTAGTTATTGCAGTTTTTTGTTGAAACTTCAACAAATAACTGATTTACAAGAATTATAACATATATATTAAATAATAAATAAGAAAGAATGTTTCCAGTATTTTGTCATTAGTAAAATTCATAAGTTAAAGCAGACAAACAATTGGTAAAATGTAAAATATTTCTATTTGAATACTTAAATATGGAAGCAAAAATTTCATTGAAATTAAAAACGTTATTCCATCCGTTTGAGCATTCAGCTTGATACATGCAATTTCTCAGACAAACAAATGTCCAGTCGCTGTTCGTTACTGCGAGTCATTTCTAATCCCACTTTAAAATTCATGCTTACTGCTATTTGGTAAAAGTGGATTTTTCAAATTAACATGCAATGAAAATTAAGACTGTCTGGTGGTTGCACTTTATAGTGTATCAGGAGTTTAACCCAAAGAACAATGTAATATATTGCAATGCTGTATTTCCTAAATATACAGTACATGTACATTGATACATTTGGTAGTACTACTTCCTTCAAATTAAAACTACGAATCAATTTCAGAGATCAAAGAAAGATGAAAATTGTATTGGTGCCTTTTGATACTGTCCTGGATACAAAACTTAAAAAAAAATGAAGTATATACTTGCTAAAGACTTGTATACAACAATTACTGTTCTAGTGCAGGGTGATAAAAATATTGTCGTTTGAAAAGTGATCCCTGCCCAACGATAAATTTTTTTCTAAAATAATAAAAAGATCTCTAAACCACATAAGCTGTAAATTAATTATTGTTGAGATTAAAAAAGGAGTTATGTACTGTGTATTCTGTTGTGCTTTTAAGATATTGGATGTCCTCTGAATTGTGTGATCATTTGGTTGACTCAGAGTACCTCTAAGGAAGAAGTTAATGCCCCATTTATCTGGGTCTAATTTGCCGTCGAATGTTCATTTTAGGGTCGCATTGACAAATTTCATTCTTTTAAGACAGTTACCGCTGCGGGGAGTGAGCATTAAATAACGCTTTTATCCCCCTACAGTACAGCCTCATTGTGAAACCGAGTGCTAAACACAATCTCGTTGACATAACGTGCAATTACGCCATTAACGAGATGTCGCCAAACTCGCGGGAATATTTAGACTTCCTGCTGTTTGATAACGCCCATCTTGTTATCACGTGGCAAAATTCAATGTTTTCATTCCTGACACCACCCGCAACTTAACAAAAAAATTGGGGGAGAGTAAAACACGGACATGTTAAAGTTTCAGGCCCAAGGGCTCGAAGGGATCTTCTCTCCGATAACGTTACGCAGTGCGCACGTTTTGGGTAAATTGATCCCGAAACAGAATGACGATTTTCGATTATTGACGAAGTCATGTGCCGCTTTGCTAATTATATGAACATTTGGTGAGGGGAGATACTTTGAATATTAACCTTTAAATGTTTGAAGTGTTCTCAAATTTCAAACTTAAGTCATGGTACAACGCATTATGGGTAATTAGGTGCTTTTTCTTTTCATATCATTTTCGTTGACCATCATTAGCAGTGTTGTGATATTTCAATAAGAAAAAGGCAATATGCACATTTTTCTTTTAATACATTTCATAAAAACTGCAATTAAAATTACGTTAGCGCACGAAGAAACTACGGTCTACATTAAATATATTCATTTTGAAAGAGATTAAGATCTTGGTAACTAAAAATAGTTGAAACAAAACAACATCAACAAACCTCCATTGAAACAATGACTGTCTGGGTGTTCTTAGGGGTGAAAGGTCAAGTTATACAAGGTCTTACCCTTCCCGTGCTTCCCACAGTGTCCAGGATAGCAGCTATATTTTTTACTGTCATTTATAGTTTTTTGTAAATAATAAAATTGCCTTAACTTTCTCAAATCTGGTAGTAATTTCTACATAATACTTTTTGATAAAATCATGTGCTGAAAATCTAAGTAAGTATACATGTACAATGTATATGTGTACTTTATTAGAGACCTTGGTCATTGCAAAACCGACAAAATTTGTATAGCTATTATTGTAGGCTTAGTAATAAATGTTATTTGTCACCATATAAATATTGAAAAATTTTTCCTACATTAATGATTTTAACCAAACTTTTAACGGAAGACTTTTTTCCCTAAAATGCTTCATGGAATGAAAAATCCGGAAATAGGTCGGAAAATTCTGGATGAGGAATTGCATTATTGCATCGTATTTCACTAACGTGCATAATAAAGTGTTTATGGTTTTCTTTTCATGGCTTAAGTAAATAATGGTCGTTAAACTCGCAAAGTCAAACTATGAAATGAATTACATTTATGAAAAAGTCAATATACCTTTGTCCTAGCGTCAATGAAGCCATGTCTTTTATTGCCTGCATATTACGAAACAAGAGTAAAAATCATGAATTAAGTTATTACGTTTATTGGAAAACGTCATAAAATGTTTGCAACCTGCTCCTTTACAAGCTGTTAACTCTGAGAATACAACATTATTGAATCCTGGCACCAGTCAAGCGTGAATTAACGAAGGTGATTAATTTGGACCGTGGTCGATATTTTTTTTTAACCAATTCTGTCAGGAAACATCATTTAGAAGGAAGAAAATTCGCAATGTCATTAATTAACTCACGATTATCGCACGGGGAGAGAACTCCTTTGGGAAGGGTAAAATTAGTACCCGGTCTTTCAAACTCTGCAATGAGGTCATTAACACAAGGCCAGGGTGTCTAAATTTGTAGAGTCTGGATTGACGCACAATCATTTATCGCAGGCATTTTTATTTTCAATATCTTAAAAGTATTATACCTTGTCATTCTTTCAACGTGGCCCTAATTTACGAGGTCTTAGACAATTCTCAGGAATACGTGCAAGGAACTGCCATATACGAGCAATGTCGGACCGTGCTCTCCGAGAACAACTGCTTTTTAACTTCCTGTCACCACGCCTAGACGCCATTCAAACAGGCGTTGATTTAACCTCATAAACATACAGTGTCTAAGCCTAACCAATAAGTAAAGGATTAGAGACGACAATAAAACATAACACTCGACAATGAGGGGTTTATACGAGCTGTTTAACTGAAGCTTAACAAATGAGCGGAAAAGTCAAAAGATTTGACGGAAAATACCGCCCGCTAGAAGAGATATTGATGTAGATAAATCTAGAAAACAAAATCAAACAGATATTGATATCAACTGAATCATGATCTAGCGATATTGTCAATTCATTCAATCGCGTGCATTGAGTCTTTCGCACAATTAATCTAAAACAGAACTAGAGTGTTCATTTGACCGCCATTTTGCAATATTGTTGTGTCATAATTTGTGGATGTCATAAAAACTGCCGGTAGTGACAACTCCTATTATTTAAATCTATTTCAAAAGTTTTTAAAGCAAATGAAAAGGTCGGACATGCTGATCAATACATGAACAGAAAATGATTGATGAGCTTTGGAAATTTAAAGCGAATACAAGTCATTTGGTTCTAAGCGTCTTTTTCTTGACATTATTGCAATTCTGTGTTCACTTCAATTTCGAAATCATATTTCATTTCATGGACGATGAGTAGGACATAGCCGCAATTATATCATAGTATTGACTAAGTAGATATTTAGTTAGGATAAAATGATCCTTAAAAGCCCGATTTTTGTGAGACCTGTAGTTAAGAAAGCATCAGGGTTGTCTAACTGAACCAATGTGTAACAACAGTTACAACAACTGTATTCAAAACAATATGAGAGGCAACAATAGCAACACTATGATAGCAAAAGAGTCAATGATTAAAACCAAAATAGTGACAAAAGTTGCTGCACTAAATGCAATTATGTTAAAGCATCAGTAGCAGCAACAATAGAAAACTAACAAAAGTTGCAGCGTAATACTAAAGAAGCAATAGCTGAAGTAACAGTATTGTAGCAATCGTAACAACAGTCAAAGACACAGCAGCAAAAGTGGTAACAACATTTAAAGACAACTGAGAAAAAGTATAACAACGTTAAAGAAACGGTGGAAAATTAACAACAATTAAAGACACAATAGCAAACGTATAATGACAGTTAAAGACACAGAAGCAAACGTATAACGACAGTCAAAGACACAGAAGCAAAAAAAAAAACCCCAAACAATTAAATACATATGCAGTAGAAAAAGATACAACAGTTAAAGACACAAAAGCAAACGTAACAACCGTTAAAGACACAATAGCAAACGTAACAACCGTTAAAGACACAGAAGCAAATAAAACAAACAGTTAAAGACACATGCTGTAGCAAAGATACAACAGTTAAAGGCACACTAGCAAACGTAACAACAATTAAAGACATAAAAGCAAACGTATAATGACAGTTAAAGACACAATAGCAAACGTATAACGAAAGTTAAAGACGCAATAGCAAACGTTTAACGACAGCTAAAGACACAGAAACAAACGTAACAACCGTTAAAAGACACAGAAGCAAAAAAAAACCAAACAGTTAAATACACATGCAGTCGAAAAAGATACAACAGTTAAAGACACAATAGCAAACGTAACAACCGTTAACGACACAGCTCAATTACTCTTGGAAATTGACAGCTTCCATCATGTAAAAAACTACCAGTTTAGGAACAGTCATGAACATGACGAAAAATCTATTTTAATTTTTTTTTTTCATTTAAAAAATCTTTATTAACACGCTCTTTGTGTTCAACGTTCTGATTTAGCTTTCATTTATTTATAGTAATAAAAAGATTTCTTTATTTTAAGCGCATGTAACACGTACACTGTATGTATTTAGGTCGCTCTGATTGTTAAGTTCGATGTTCTACTAAGGTAATGCAGATCCCTGATTAATTTTGTGATAAGAGGGAAATGAATTCGAACGGAAAAACATTCTAGGTTCCTTCATTAACTCAATTTGCAAACTTGGTCTAATTGGTGAAATGACAAGAAGTTATGAGACATCGTTCGACAGATGGAAATAAAATGCAAAAATAACAAGAATCGAGTGCACGTGCCTAGCCGAACAAAAGCGGAAAATGCATTCTGTTTGAACGACACTCTTTTATCAGCGTTAATGAATCTGGCAAGTCACACCGTAAATTCTAAAGTTGGACGAAAAAACAATTCTCACAATAGAAATTGTCAATTAAACTCGCAATCAAAGTTCATTAATTGACGATTTTCATTCATTTAAAGAATAACAGGAGAATACTCCGAGAGGAGATAAATGTTAATGTCTCGTAATATGGCGCAATTAACATGAAAAAGAGTGCAAAGAAGTAATATTAAATCTTGTCATTTTTATTTTCGATGACTTGACACTTGGAAAAAAGTGCACGACTCAAATACATTTATAGATCTAAACTATGAAACTCTTTGAACCTTCTAATTCAGGTGAAATAAATTGATTCTTACCATAATACGACAATATTTATAATCTCTTTTTTTAGGTTGCGGCGGGGGTGGGGGGGATATATCTAAAATGAATTTGGAAATTGAATCACTATGTCCTTACTTAAGTGTACTTAGAAATTATATTTTTTAAATGAACAGAAATAGAATTGAAAGATTAGAAAACTGCTTGTACAGCAGGTAGCATATAATTGGCAAAGAACAAAGTACTGTTTGTACATACTCATCTCGCCCTTTATTTTTCTAAAATATGGAAGTGATGTTAGGAATTAAAAATCATTGTTCTCGATCGACCGCGTGGCGCAGTGGTTAGATTGTCTGCTCGATCTAGAGTCGCGAGGTAAGGATCGATCGAGTTGATCGCGGGTTTGAATCTCAATACGGGACGTGGAGAATGGTTCTTCGGATGAGACCGTATACATGCATAAACCGAAGTCTCCAGTTGGTGCTGGCACGAAAAGGATCCCTCCCTGCTCAATGGCCTTCAGTGCCCAGTGATCCCTCCCTGCTCAATGGCCCTCAGTGTCCAGTATCTACTATTTGAATAAGCCATATACGTAAATTTTTAAGAGCATTAAACTTTTAGGGCAAAATAAAGACAAAACCGTACCTTCTTTTACAATAACACGTAAAGCATTGAAGAGCTCCATATTAAAGATAAACTGTATACAAAAATTATTAAATTTTAAAGATAAAATGTATGATTTTTTTTTCAATTCCAAATTATTGTTAACACTGAGCTTAAGATATCGTGATTGATTAATATTTTACCCTCTAGCCTCCTTAATCTAAGATAATCCGCCTAGTCGTTATATCATTGATTCATTTGTTAATTTATAATTTGTTAATTTATAATTAATTTGTTTTACGAACCTTTTTTCTTGAAACCACAGTCTACAAATGTCTATTAAACAGCTGTGTGCTGCCTTGAATTATCACTTTTATCATTTTAACTTTGTCGTTCAAATTTTCACAAATACAACATATCGACTTCTTTCTAAGTTTATAGACGTTTAGCTTTTTTCCCATTCTCAGCTAGCATGGCATTAAGTTACATATAATTACTTTGTATTTGCATATAAATGGTATATGACGAAATTTATAGCAGCAAAGATGATCCTGGTGCTACTAAAATGGTCATTACTTTATCATTAAACAAATTGACAAGTGCATTTTTGTGACAGTTGGCGGGTACATTTTTTAGGCTTACAGTACATGTATTAAAGTTCCTGATACCGCACATGTCTAGGTTCAAAAAGGTCACATCTAGATACCCGGAAGTCTTTTCTTTTTCCTAACAATGTAGCAGTGACTATAAAATGTATAGTTTTTATGTTCTTCGTATGAAGAATTTATTAGGCCCTAATATTACTTACAAAATACAGCTGCTGGTGAATTTTGCCGTCTAACTCATGACACCATTGTTCATCATTTTAATAACGTGTAACGTTTACTATCTAATAAATATAGGTTTTTATTTGAACAATGAAATGCTTTCAATAGTTGTTAGTATACGGAAAATAATTTCACAGCTGTTGCAGAATTTTACACGAGTTTGACAACGAAAGCGGAATAACTCTCACAAAGAACTCTTCAGCGTAAAGAGGAGGAAATACTATCATTGATAAACAGACAGATTCGAAGTCAGAATGAAATTAAAAGTGAAATACATAGATGTAAGCAAAAATGTATCAGTGGAGGAAACTGAAGAGTCCAATTCGACACTGTTCAGCCTAGAATCTGCTGTATCAGAAATATTTTCTGACATAGTTAAGAGGTAATAAAAATAATAAAGGGCCATAGGCCACAGGAGTCGGCAATTTTATCAATAAATAGAAAATAAATGGTAAACAGGCACAAATCCTACCAGTGAGCTTCGCGAGCGTAGCGAGCGAAGCGACGCTCGCGAAGCTCACTGGTAGGATTTATGCCTGTTTACCATTTATTTTCTATTTATTGATAAAATTGCCGACTCCTGTGCATAGGCCTACACCACAGGATCTTGAGTCCCAAGGTTGAGACAATATTAGCAAATTGGGTATACATGTATAGTATAGGGGATAATGATAGTATATACTACATGTATATGGTGTAATGGTAATAGGGGATCCCCGATTTTGCTATGATTGTCTCGGACGAAAAAGCATCATGTTATTTTTTTTTTTTATTTTGACAAATAATATCCATATAATTTTAGAATTTTCATCACTAGGGCCTATCTTATAATCAAACCCAAAGACTATATGTGGGTCAAGGTAGTTAATAAATTGATTATGTATGCATATTTGCATTGAGATTTACTTGACATGCTTAGAGTAACTTTACTTTCTTTTAGAAATAAATTAATAGGTCTGCCTATAACATTAGGTGCACCTTTAAGATAGGTCAGACCATTTGTTTATCGTGTGGCAGGCTAACACCAGTAACAAATAGTTTACAGATATTTGGGATGAGAACCCGTAATATTGTCTTGAAACATACACTTTTATGAATTTTTTTCTTTGGAAAGACATTAATGATTCATTATATAATTTTCTATTGCAGTTCGTTTTACTTGAGTTTGAATAAAAAGGATAGACTTGGAGCAGGGAACCAGACTCTGGAAGATCTGGGACTAGTATCAGGGGATATCCTCCATATTGTCATTGATGACCCTGAGGAAGTTCAAGGTCAAGCTAAGTGTTGTCTTAAGAATTGAAATGAATTTAGTATTTACTTCCACTTATAAACATGATTTTCATGTACATGTAATGCTGAGCAGTGATTTTTCTACACTCAATTTAGGTCCGAATATCGGCCCTTTCCCCTCTCAAAAATTACCGATTTTTTCCCAATTTTCAACTGCTTTTTTCCCAAGATCAAAACGTCTTGTTTTGGTTATATTGAATTTTTTATGTACAACTTATTTAAAATGGAACGCTATTGTTTTTGGTCATTCGGAGGCTTGAAATAAAGGCGAAAAACAGCAGTTTATTTGTGTGTTTGCAAGACTTGGAAATACACATCGATCATGTGGATGTCAAACTTGTGTGTCAATACATCGTAAGAAATTTAATATGCATGTGAATCGGTTAAACATAGCTTTAATTGTAAATTGCAAGTACTAGTAGTTCTACAACAAGCTTCCTTGATTTCACAAAAATTAATCTGTATCTTCACCCTGCAGATACTAAGCATTGCAGAGAAATACAGTAATATATGCTTGTAAATTGTGTCAAGATTATTCCAGCTACAATGCCATCAATAAGGAAAAATCAGGAATTATTTTTTCTCAATTATGTCTACCATTATGGCAAAAAATGAAATATATGACAATCAAAGAACAAAAATGAAATAAAAATAAAAATGTAGAACTGTGTTTATTTTGTTGAAAAATTTTGTAGCAAATAAATCTAATAAATGATATTCCATTTACTTATATATTTTATTTTACTTGTCAATATGAAGGTTAATTACAATCTTATTGTTTTTCCCAATTTGACACAAATGTCGACAATTTTTCCCAATTGAAAAGGCCCAGGCCCCTTTTAAAAATTGTAGAAAAATCACTG